>PVJX010001036.1:0-77344 GCA_004027295.1 Dolichotis patagonum | reverse complement strand
AACAGCAGCTACAGAGAACAGCAGCTACAGAGAAAAATGTGGACAGGGAAGAGAGAAGAGTAGGGAGAGGAGCTTAGGGTGGGATGGGGAGAATATTTACAGCAAGGCCACTGCAGTAGAATTTGTAGTTTCATAACTCAAGTACCAAGAAACCACAATCTAAGCAGGATATATTGAAAATTTACATTTATAAAAGCCAATCTATTCAATCAAAAGCCTAAATTTCCCACTTTCTAGGGACTAAAAATCACCTGAAGTAACAGCTAAACCCAGTGGGTAACTAAAGACTGAAGTGTATGCAGTTGAGTTTCTAAAATCTTCCTGAGATCTTGAAATTACCATTTATAAGCACCCAGGACTCACAGAACTCATGGGCCAGGAGATTTTAATGTGAGCCTTCTTATTTTTGACAAGAAATACTATTTAATGCAGACAGCAAAAGGGATAAAAGTAGCTAAAAAAAGATACTGCTAAGAAGATAATGAAGTCAAATGGATCCTCTAACACATTCCACAGTCCAATAGTTCTTATTCACTTACATCACTTTTTTTGAAAAAGGAAGAACAATACTACTACTTAGAATGCATGACTCATAAGTCAATTATTTTAAAAAGCATGAGACAAAGTGACCATTTTTTTTAACATATCAATACTTTAGGTAAATCTTAACCTGCACTACCATGAGAAGTTGACAAAATACACGTCTACCAATCCTCTTATTCATGCTGTTACCTAACTCTCACATGAAGAAACATATTACATTAGTCCTTCAAAGAATAGGGGAATTTAAAACTAAGTTTTGAAAATATTCAAGTCAGTATTAAAATGTAAGCCTTCAAAGAAATCAAATGTGAGTCCCCAATGCTAAACATACTGTAATGCCATCATACACAGATGAATGTGACTACAGAGAATACCCTAAATAAACACAAAGTTCAGCTCCAAGAAACAAGGCACAACTAGAAGAATGAACATTTATTTAGTATCTATTATGTGCCTAAATATTTGAATCCTCACAATTCTAGAGTAGGTGATAAACTATTTCAGTCTCAAGCAAAGACATTTGAATTGTGTTAACGACAGAAAATGTAAAAGACCTTGAATTCACATTTAGATTGTCAGGAGGATGGACAATCATCCCAGACAGAGACTAAACAGAAAGATCAAAGTGAATTTGCACTTTGGGGAAATAAAGTGTTGTTGATGTGGCATCTCAAGTGATCTTGTGCTTGGTGTTTGGGTTGATATCTTGAGAAAAATGAGAAATGGAAACTATGATAATGTTTAAGCGTAGTTAAGGCTATTACTGGGCTCAAATGATTAAGAAATGTAAAAAATACATGCAGACAATGCTGAACTTTGAGTTTTTAAAAAAAGAAAGTTCTGTAACATTCTAAAAGAAATAACCACTTTAAGCAGACTGCAGTGGCACACATCTGTGATCCTAGCATCACAGGTGGCTGAGGGCAGTAAGACTATTAAGTTTAAACCCCATCTGGACAACTTACAGAGACCCTGTCTCAAAATAAAAAATAAAAAGGGATGAGGAGTCCTCCTACATTCAGGTTCTAGTACTGAAAGAAGAAAGAAAACCACTGTACGTTCTAAAACATTTTTGGCATGAACACTAATATGTAGTGGTAATCTATGGTAGGTATAAATCCATAAAACCTTTGCTCCACTTTTAAAATATAAAAAGTATAATAATGATGTACTGCAAGCATACTAATAAAAATAAAGGTACTGAAAAAAATAAAATGTACTTAGGCTGAATATCAAAGAAGTCTCAGAAAAGTTACCATAAAATTACACGTATTATAGGATAAAAAAATAGTGACATTTAAAATAAGCAAAATATCTTAACAATATCTCTTAATAATAAACACGAGCCTACTCTCCAAATTCTTACAAGTTCAGTGGACAAAGTAAAAATATAAAACAAAATGACATTGTTACATATCAAGTATTGTGAAAACAGTAAATATTTATGTTTTCCCTTGATGTTTGTACAGTATTCACAGAGAAGGTAACACTTAGCAATCTCCTTACAGGAGAGAATACTTTTTCCAGGCTCAGTTAACAATGACGTATGGATGATAAAGTGCAGAGGACTGACAATGTCGTTTACAATAAATGCAATAGGAAAAACTCTGTATCATTAGAATGTAGAATAGTTGACAGATAAGGAGATACAGTATAATCCCAGAAAGAGAGGATAGGACACAGCTTGAAGAGATTTAACCAAATACTCAGAAGATGTTTATGTGTAAGACACAAACTATGTCAGTAATGATTTTTTAAAAAGAAAATAAAAGAGGAAACTGAAGACTTTTTAAGTAACAGAGATAAAAACAATGTGATAGAAAAATTTCAGAATTTAAAATTAAAACAGATCTTAGCTAAAATTCCAACTCTTACCAATCACTAACATTAGGCTTTTCTAAAGTATAATATCGGTCCATACTTGGGGCCAATCTGCATCGATGTTATAATAACGTATTATATTAGATAAAACAGCCTCACTGACTAGGACAATGCCAGTGCCAACACCAATGCCGCTTCTGAAAAAGCAGAATATAAAAGAGGTACATCTAGAGAACAGAAAATCAAGTGTTGGACAGATTTGCTGTGATAATAGGATATAGACCTACATCCACAGATAACAGGAAGCATGAAACATCTGGGTCTTGAACTCAGAAGACAACTCTAAAACATAAAATGTTAAGGACTAACACCACACACGAAAAAGGACAAATAAACCAAGAAATGAAGAGCACAAAGAGCCAACAAGAAAGAGTAAAGAGGGCAAAACAGGAGCTTAGAAAGTAAAAGGGTGGTCAGCAGTAGAAACAAATGGGTAAAACTGTCAATTTTAAGACTCCTGCAAATCTGATGGCAGGTTCAGCAAAATTCTGGTGACACCAAGTCACAGGTGTTTACAGAATAAATGCATAGGGAAAAAAATGAGAGAAAGAACTACAGATACTCTGTGGGCTCCCTATTTGGGAACTCTACAGACACAGAAATAGGAATCACAGTTTTATCAGCATTCCACATAGCTACACAGAGAACAGATTTACCCTCTGCAAAGCTTTGAAAGACTATAGAATATGTTTCTTTGATACCCTAGCAGTTCCAAACAAACATATTACAAAATGAAAGCATGTATTTATTATATAAATGTCACTTTTGGCAGACAAGCTCTTTAATATCATGAGACTCTTGATCAAAAGTAATTAGAAAGATTACTAAGTAATAAAAGGTTGGAAATCATAGGTTTCTTTAGAGAAATCTGGCACTGAAGAATGATTATAGAGTTCAAAAGGATAAACAGATCTTATTGTTAAGTGTTTTTTAGTGGATTAGATGGTTTTCTTTCATTTTCAAAAACTGAAGCAGGCCAAGGTATTAGGTCAAGGCTACAAAATGAATGTAAAGAAATGTTTAAAGTTCCAGAAAGAAAATTAAAAGTCACTAAGAAAAAGATGAACACAAGGAAACAGGACTGATGCCCCAGAGTCATTCCTAAATTACTGCCCATGATAAATTATGTAAACATTTTTATCCTCAAAGGAAATTACACTGTGTTACCTGATTACAGGTGTGATGATGCACACCTGTAATCCCAGAATTTGGGAGGTTGAAGCAGGACAATCTCTGAGTTGAGGCCAGCCTGGGCTACAAAGTGAGTTCAAGGCCAGCCTGAATTGCATAGCGAAACTCTGTCTCAAGAAGACCAAAAAAAAAAAAAAAAGTTGCATTTCCAAAGTTCAATTAACCAGATAGATAATTAAACCAAGTATAGTTCTAGTGCAACTAGAACTACATCATATAGAAAAAAAGAAATTTTTGAGTCAGCCAAACATAGGTTCAAATTTTTGTTGCTTGTGCTCACTTTAGCAGCACATATACAAATTTCTGTTGCTCCACTGTTTAATCTTAATGCTACTTAGCTTCCCTAAAGAAGTGCTTCATTTTTCAGTAACACTTACACCACAAGCTATTAGGAAGATCAAAGGAATATATATACAAAGCACAATGGCTGGCACAAGGTGACCATTTAAGAAACGACTACAATCATTAGAATAAAATACAAATATTTATAAATATAAAACAGTATTAAAGGGTAATCATCAAATAAGGTCAGAAAAATCAGTATGGGACTGCTTTATAAAAATTGTTTTTCTTCTACAGCAGCAGATAAAAATTTCAATCGAAAAGATACAGTATACCAACATACTTAGCTTTCAAGAAACTACTCCCAGGACTCCAGTTTAGGGGATCCGCAATGACAGTAGGAGAACAGATAGATATTTTTCAGTACTTCAACATGTGACTCATAATGTAAGACATTTCTGAGTTTATAAACATCTAAATTCAAAGTCTAACATTCCTTATGTCTTTATATAGATGTACAAAACAATATTTCACGTATATATTGTACTAGGTTCAGATGACACTGATTTAATATAAACCCTTTACTAGATGTTTTAATTAAAAATAAAATATAACTCAAGTGCACAGTCTTACACTAACCTAATGATCTTCCAAACTACACTAAAAAGAATCCCCTCAGAGCTGCCACTAAGACAGAGGAGGGCACTTGCAGAGAGGTTCAACAGCTTACAACTCTGCATTGATCAGTATTCTACCTTGCAACCTCCAAGTAGTTCCAGTTTCACTTTCATCTATTCTTACATAGTTTGGGCCCAATTTATTTTCAGATTTTCTCTGTAAAACTGAAAAATAACTACATTAACCCATATTAAATCTCTCAATTTCAAAGATAAGAAAAACTCATACTGGTATTCATAATTAAACTATACTGGTATTCATAACACAATCAAAAATTTCCAATGAAATGTTAAGTACTGTATATGCATGACTATGTGGAACTGGTTTTTCTTTCAGTTTTTCCTAATCTATAAAAAAGCACTTACAAAATTTTCTGTGGGGCAAGTACCACATTCTGAACTATTTTTGGAATACTTTTGTTATTCCCATGCCTAAGGCAACACAGATATCACTACTATATTAATATTAAACAAAATAATGTGGAACCTCTTTAGAATATAATAAGGTTACAGACAGATAAAATCAAGCCATTAGCTTGTTATACCTTTTCTCTATATGATACATATATTTACGGTTGCAGGTTTTAACTAGGAATATATTTTAAATACTAAACCACTCAGTTTGGGAGAAAAAAAAGCTACCTCTGGGCAAAACTGAAACTCTGTTAAAAGAAATAGTCATATTACATAATTATCAATTTTCATAAAAATAATTCAAATCAAAACAGAATATAAATTACTTTATGAGTATGTCAAAGGTTTTATGTAGAGTCTAGCCTGTGAGTTATATAAATTCATTTCCATTATTTTAAAGATAAAGTCAAAAGCTAAAATGTATCTAACAATCCTTTAACAACATACTTGCTAAAGTTAGTTCCTGGACCAGTGTGTATACATGCAACTTTTATTTCCTACTAAAAATGCACCTTTCAAAAAGATGGAGCAGCTTCCTATTGTTTAGATTCTAAATAAATGGAATTTTCTATTGTAAATTTTATGACTTTATATTAAAAATAAATGAACTTAAATGTTAACAAAATTGAACAAGAAAAATAAATTTAAATTATAAACAGAAAATGCTCAAAAAGCCACTAAACAATAATCATTTAGTTAATGGGCCACTAACCTCATTTCATCTTAAAAAAATTTACAAATCACCTAAGTGTAACAGCTAAGCCATCCAATATTTTAATGCCCACCAACCCCACAGACACAGAAAGTAACCAAAGATATTCACTTTCAAAAAAATGTCTAATAAAAATTATTTTTACCTGTAAATTGTTTTCTGTGACTCTGTTCCACCAAACCATATTGATGGGTACTCCTGATTTACACCTGTCAGCAAGGCAGCCAATAGGGGTCTTTGCTTTTCGTGCCTTTGATCCCACCGGAACTAGCCTCTCTTCCAGCATCCCCAGGCGATACTTCCTTGGCTAGGAAAAAGAAGGAAAGAAACCAGCCACTCCTAACATCCCCACACTAATCTAAACTAATATAACCAGCATACAGAAGATAAACAGAAATGGTGGGATAGGGAACAAGTGAAATTTCTAAAATACTCCCTTCTAATGTCCTTATCACCACCCACCAAATCCCACCCCCACCCTAACCCGCACTTCCAAAATAATGCACAATACTAATAAGGCTGGACAATCTTATATAAAGCAACAGATGGTTTACAGAAGTATAATCTGATTTTATAAGACTTTATTTAGTGAACAGAGATTAACTTATTAGCAAAGTAAATGCTTTGCAAAATTTTTTTCCACTGGAACTTACCTATTCTTACTGTAATATGAAGAAAAGGCTTTAAGGGCACAAAAAACAGATAAAAATCTCCAAACTGCATCTTTTTCAGCAACTTATCTTGCTACCTTAGTCTTTACTGAGAACCAGTCCAGTTAAAAGCAGCAGCTTACTGCTAGAGAATGGCTTTTTTCAAAATTACTTTCATTCCATGTACAAAAGACCAGAGTATAAGGACAGTCACTCTATCTTAATTGGTCATTTAGCTTAAGGATTCAAAAAAGAAAGAGAATTTCAGGCAAATAAATAAATAAATAAAGCAAGCAAGCAAGCAGAATAACACAAGTTTCATTCGTCTTTTAAATCTCAGTATATTTGAACAGACTGATATTGAATAAACTGCCTCGAAAACCATAAACTCATTGGCTAACATAACAAAGTTAGTAAACCATATTAACTGTGGATAGCAGGGCTTGCATATGTGAAAATTATATGACTGTTTCCACCATCTTCTCTTAATTATAGAAAATTTGCACTAAACTGCATCTTAAAGGAAATACACACACACACACACACACACACACACACACACACACAAAATATATATATTTTCCCCGTTCAGAAAATACACTGAAAAGATACCTACTTAAAAACCTGATATAAGAAAGTCTATGTTTACTCACTGATCTGTCAACAGTTAAAATTTTCTTCATAAAAAATGCCATGTCAGACAAAATTTAAAATACTATTCTAGCACAAAGAACTAATTGGAAGAAAACATCTGATTTCTAAATTATAATAACTTGTAAATAATGCCTATGGAAATTATTCTACACAAATTAGATTCTCCTCACAAATGAACCTCTGCCACACTTTGATTTCAAATGTAACATAAATAAATATGTATGAAGAAAGCAACTACACTGCCTATCTACCCAATACTTCTAACAGTGGATAAGGTCTCTGCTGCTCACACAGTTCCACTTCTATGTGATCTTGGACCAGTCCAGTTACCCTTTATGTCCAGATCAGAAAGCATTTTACTTCTTAAGTGAAATAATTTTAAAGTTATTTCTAGTTACAATCCTTTGGACAGAGCCTAAGATAAAATCATACATTTTTGTGTGTAAGTTGGTAACTATAGAAGCTTTAACATATAGTAAAAATAACACTCATAAAAGCATTCACTGATATAAAATTTATTATTTATAAAGTTCCTGAGCTAAAGATTACCCTAACTCTACAACAAGACTTCCACACACTAGAAGATATTTACTTAAAATCACAACATGTCAAATAGGATTTAAACAAGATATTTAAACCCCAGTCACATCTGAGTGCAAGAAAATTATTGTTTTCTGTAGTTTGGACTCCACAAATTCAGACCAATTTTGACCCAGTCATTACAGTGAGTGCAATTTGTTCTCTCTTGAATAGTGCACTAAAGAACACAGAAGGATTTTAAACACTGCCAGTGTAGTCGTCCTCCTTCCCCAATGGCTTTCACTGTATAATTATGCTTTGTATGTTTCCAAAGAGGAACTCATTATTCCTCTCCCTTGACTACATGTCTACAACATACAACCAGTCTACAACTTGTAACCCTTAAATAGAGACCTTCGAACACATATCTTGTTTTTTCCATAAAAATTCTAATCTGCTGATGTGAATAAAAACTCTAATCCAAACATACAGCCTATGTTTCACTGCATGAACATGAAGAGATCTAAGATATCAATACCATTTAAAATTCCATTTAAGCAAAATACAAAATGACATTCAAAGAGATGGCAGCAACAGAAAGCACCATGGTGAGACAAAAAGATTACTATATACGAGCCTCATTGCACATAATGTAAACTACAGTATCACCTCATCTGTGAGCTAATCTCCAAATTATCTGAACTAGCATTTATCTCTTAAAAATATTTTCCATCAAACATCTACATACCTATTTTTTGCATTAGTAACTGTTTTAGTTCAGAACACAGAGACACACAAACCCTTCTTTTCCTTCAAAAAGATATAGTTTAGGCCAGTGTTGGCAAATCTATGGCACGTGTGCCACAGCAAGCTGGCTGTTATCAGCTAAAGCTCTAAAAGGTTCTATCACTGGTCTGCACAGTTACACAGACATGCAAGCAAAACAACTGCTTGTGAAATCTTCACAGGCACTTCACAAGGAAGGAATATCTGGGCATATTTTTTGTTTTTGTTTGTTTTCGGTGTTTTGTTTTGTTTTGTTTTGTTTTGTTTTGTTTTTGGAACCGGGGATCAAACTCATGACCTCACGCTTGCCAGGCAGGTGGTTGTGCCTCTGCGCTAAATCCCCGGCCCTATCTAAGCACATTTTTGAAGGAATATAATCAGTGTGCCTACAGAAAATAGACATTCAATCCCCAGCACCACACAACACACACACACACACACACACACACACACAATCAGAAAATAAGGAGATAGTAAGATGTACTATGGTCCAGGAAAACTGCACATCCAAGTATAAAGCCACCATGACAGAGTTAAGCTTGAGAGCCAAAGCTGAGATTTGAAAGCAGTAATAAGACATTTATTGCTTGTTCTGGGGTTTTGTTTTTGGGGTGTATGTGTGTACATGTGTGTGTAAGTTTGCAGTACAGGAAACTGAACCCAGGGATGTGCTATTACTGAACTATAACCCATTCCAGGCTGGCCTGGAACTTCTTATGCTCCTGCCTTGGCCTCCCAAATGCATGGGATTATAGACATGCACCATCACACACATTTATTGTTTAATATACTGCACTTAAGAATCTGTGCTTCAATCCTGAGCAAAAGCAAACTCAAGGAAGCTTATTAAGAACTGACAAAGTCAGATATGTTTTAGAAAGTTCTATAGCAGGTTAAAGGAGGAATTGGTATGTGACTAAACTAAAATAAGAAACATGCAGACAAATTAGTGGGCTCTGAGCAATAGTCTAGGTTAGGGTTTCTTAACTCAGCACTGTAGACTTTGGATATTTCTTTGTTGTAGGGGACTAGACTAAACTGAGGCCTGATTGTGGAAAGATGTGAAAGGCAAGGAACAACTATTGATAATTAGTTATTGATATGTAGAGGCTAAGGAAAAGATGAAAGTCAAGGAAAGATAAGGAACCGGCGCAAACAAAATTGTACGAGAGATGTTTATTTATTAAATTTTCTTGGCTGTTTTCCCACAACAAACAACCGTTAACAGTCCTTTTGCCTTCTTCCTTAGTTTCTGAAATCCTTAATTAGACCAATCTTGAGAAATCAATGATGAGGCCAAAGAGCACAAATTCCTTTGTTAATCACCTATTCTTGATAGCCTGGTCAGTCCCAACTTTCTGATTATTATGAGATGGAAGTATTTTAAAATACTGTATCCTGTAGATGAGTGGCTTTTCTGCTCCACCAACTACTAAGTCAATGCTATATCCCAGAATTCCAATCACCAGCAGAGTCTATAACTGGCTGGTTTTCATTTTCTCTTGCTCAGCCATATCACCAGCCCCTGGAAATTTCTTTTTAAAAACACCTTTGGTCAGCTGCATACCTGTAGGTGCATTTCTTTTTAAAAACACCTTTGGTCAGGTGCATACCTGTAGTTCCAGCTCCTGGGACGAGGCTGATGTAGAAGGATCACAAGTTTGAGGGCAGGTTGGGCAACTTAGCAAGACTGAAAATTTTAAAAATCTGAAGGGGGGAGAGCTAGGAATATCAATAATAGAGTAGACCCTATGCTCACACACACACATATATACACACACGCACACATGCGCACACACACAGAGCCCCACTGGGAAGCAGTGGAAACTTTAAAGAGTGGAGACCTAGTTGGAAAAAAAGCAGCTCACTAGAGTCCTTGGCCCTCCTCTCTCCTCTCTGCTCTTTCTCTGTCTGCCTTGAGGTGAGTCACTTTTTTCCACCTTGCCTTTACTTTCTGCTTCAACACCTGCCAGAAGCAATGGAGCCATATGACCATGAACTAAACCTTTCCTACTTTTGTTCTTTACAAGTATTCTGTCACAGCAATGAAAAGCTAATGCAGTCTCTCAGACCACAATGAATACATTAATCTGGAGAATCTTAATAAATATTTTAGAGCTGGGGGTGTAGCTCAATATTTGAGTGCTTGCCTAGTATATGTGAAATCCTAGGTTTCATCCTCAGCACTACCAAAAAAAAAAAAAAGAAAGAAAAAGATTCTGACTTAGAGGCCTACTCAAGCCTGAGATCCTGTGTTTGTAAAAATCTCCCATCACTGCAATTACTGCTAATCTAGTGGTCACATTTTGAGCACTACAGATGTCAAACATCAGAGAAAAGACCTGAATAAGAACTACAGGTTCAGCCAAGTGTAGTGGTGCAAACCTATAATCCCAGCATTTAGGAGGCTGACTCGGAAGGAATGCTGTGACTTCAAGGCCAGCCTGCACTATTTGTTGAAAAGAAAAAGAAAAAGAAAAAGAAAAAGAAAAAGAAAAAGAAAAAGAAAAAGAAAAAGAAAAGGAAAAAGAAAAAGAAAAAGAAAAAGAAAAAGAAAAAGAGAAAGAGAAAGAGAAAGAGAAAGAGAAAGAGAAAGAGAAAGAGAAAGAGAAAGAGAAAGAGAAAGAGAAAGAGGAAAAGGAAAAGGAAAAGGAAAAGGAAAAGGAAAAGGAAAAGGAAAAGGAAAAGGAAAGAAAACTGAACTGAACTACAGGTACAAACAGAAAATGAATGCATGCTCAAAAATGAAAAGGGACAAAAACTTACAAGTTCAACACTCCATCGTACTCCTTATACTTTCTTGCCTGTTTATAGCTGGACTTAAACACCTGGCCTTCAGGACCATTACTCACATCTCCCAAAGCCTTCACTTTTCAAATGAGCTTTTTATTCAGTCACAGATTTAACATTCAGTATAAGCCTCTCTGCCCTTCTTAGAAATACAAATGATCACTTATTCTTTCTCCAAAAAAAAGTTCAGTGCCTAAGTAAAGATCATAACTGTTTCATAAATGTTTTTATGGAAAACAGTTAAAACTACCATACACAAGCCCAATTTTCAGAGCATAGCCTTTTCACAGTAATTGCAAAATAGCAGTATCTCCAAATGTCTACTATCAGTCATGCATAAATCCTAACCTACTGTAACAGGCTAGAGAAAACGTTTTCCCAGAACAAAATTTCCTGAATTGTAAGAACCCAGTTCAAATGTCAAAAATGTAACAGCTATATAATGCTTCACTATATGAACTCTGAAATAACTTAAACGACACTTTAAAATGTTCATTTTTATTGATCAGAACATCTTCAGAAACACAAAAACAGTAACACATATATGAAATACACCTAATTTTTTAGACAACACTTGATGAACGTGTGAATTCATTATTTTTCTGCAGGAACAACTCAACAACATACCTCTCGCCACACCTGGGACTATTAAGTCCATCAGCAATCTTTGGCCTAGGACTTATTATACATTTATTTCCAAATAAGTCTATTTCTTTTACAACCTCTTCTAACTCCAAATGGTCTTAATTAAATGTCCTAATATCTTGGCAAATTTTCAATTATGAGAATAAATATGAGACTATAATTCCATCACTTGGGGCATCCAAACTGATTAAAACTATTTGAATTTTTGGAAATAAATTAATTTTCATAAAATTATTAACACAGGGACATATCTCTACCTAAACTATTAATTAGGAATGTTAATATATTTGGATTTTAATGGGTCTAATAGTTAATTAAGAATAGTAAATCTATACCTACAAATTACTATAGCTTAAGCTCTAGTGAATTTTCTCCATGGGTAAAAGGCATGAAATTTTTTTAAAAGGATCAGCTTCAAAGATTATGTTGTATTTTGTCCCTTCATTAATTATCATTAATTATGATCATTTTATTAAAATACTTTAGTCTGCTTATGTTTTCGTTTTTTAAATAAGGACAACAGTAGGATGGGTTGTGCAAGTAGGTCTACAGAAAGTAAGATATAGAAAAACAAGCTGTCATTGTTAAAGATTCATAAACAAATAAATATATATATGAAAGACCTTTTAAATTCTGGAGCCAAAACACTAATCACACAGAAGATGAAAATAAAGAAAAATTCTGGGTAGAAATTTGAATAAACTGTATTAAGTATAGCAGAACATTATTTACTTACATAAACACACATACATTAATCACACAGAAAATGAAAATAAAGAAAACTTCTGGGTAAAAATTTGAATAAACTCTATTAAGTATACCAGCACAATGTTTACTTACATAAACACACATACAAATATTTTTAAACTCTGATGAGTCAGCTGAGTTTAGATTGGAAAATCTAAAAACTAGTCTACTTCTGTTCTTAAAACAACACTATACCAAAGAATTTTTATGCCACTAAAAATAAAACTAGTTAAAATAATCTTGCTAAGCAAGACAAAAATGAAGTTCTAAAGAATTGGAATGCCTTGCTGGGCAGAGTGGAGCACACCTGTAATCCCAGTCATCAAATTTGCTCGTGCACAAAGCAAGCAAATTTCAGTGTGTATGTTTAAATATGGCAACATACCTAACACCATACCACTACATACACCTTACAAAGAACTCTTACAATGAATTTTTAAAAAGAATAGTCCAACAGAAAAATGAGCAAAGGATATGAAAGCAGCACCGACAGCCAGTAAATAAAAAAAGTCCAACAGCACCAGTAGTCAAACTTAAATAAAGTGGCTTTGCCTAAAAAATTGGCAAGATATGAAGGATTATTGTGGTGTTATTATAGATTATTACAGTATTTTCTAGATTGAAGAACACTCAGCACTCATGATTAGGAATATAAATTTGTCCCACACTTCTGAAAGGGAGTCAATTATTAAAGTTTGTCAATTATCAAAATTTGTGTGTTCTTTCCCTGGAAATTGAGTTGAGAAAAATTTATACTGAGCTAATCATAGACAAAACAGATATAAGTTAATGAATATGTATTGTTTTCGTATCACCAGTTGCTTCTCTCCACTATTTATTTTTCATCTTACAGGACTCAGTCATCTTATTTTTCTCTAAGTGCCCTACATAATTTTGCTTTTGAGATGTAACTTACCAATATTATTCTAAATAAAGTACTTGATTTCTTGAATGTTGTCCCTTTAAGAAAGAAAAAAAAACTGGTCTCTCAGGACTGGGGATATAGCTCAGCAGGCACAAGCACCTGCCTGGCAAGCGCGAGGTTGTGATTTTGATCCCTTGTACCAATAAAAACAAAACAAAACAAAAAACTGGTCTCTCACAAAAAGCTGGGTGATTAATAAAATATAAAACATTTTTTAAAATATTATTTAAGTTTACCATATTACCTGAAACAAAATTATCATTAATATAAATAAAAGCAAGTCTCTCTTGTATGCCACTACATCATAATAATCGTCTTGGGTAGATTTTCACCAGATTTGGAGGGCATGTCTGAGAAGCTAACAAGAAGCTTCTGCAGGGAAAAAAGGAAAAAAATTAATGTTAGGAAAAGATGGGCCTGAGCACATCATGGTAGATGTCCTCAGAGCAGCTACAAAACTTTTCTAGTGGGAAATTTTAATACAGCCTGACTATATTTATTTAAGCAATAGTTGATTTCTAAGCAAGGCTTGAATGTTAGCCAACATTTGGATCTTTTACGACCAATAATGCTTAATAGTTTTTGGAAACTTCTGTACCAGGCAACATATCCCATTTAAACCTCTAAACAACTCTACAAAGTAGGCATTAAGTATTACTATTCTCTTTTTGCAAATGAAGAAACAAAAAGGTTTGCTAAGTTAGATACACAAAGATAAATAAGTGAAGAAATAAAAGTTTAATTCACCTGCCTCACATCAAACTCCAAACTCTAACATTTTAAACATTCAAATCTACTGAGTTCGTATTATTTCTATTGTTTCCTTTTTGAGAGAAATTAAGTGGCTCCATACAAGCTATAAAAAGGTTTCAACATAGCTGCTCTATTACCTAGATATTTGGCCTCCAACAACTCTATCAGTTGCCATGGGGTGCCATATATATGTCTCAAAGCCTAAAACTTCACTTCGACCTGGTGTAAGGTGGGATAGTACATATTCCCATGGCTTGGCAAACAGAGGAGACTAGAAATTCAGTGATCTCAGTAAATACAAAGTAGCTGAGTGTATTAATCTGGAATTCTAAACATAATTTTCCATAGAAACACTACTGTACAATATTTATGGGGAAAAGATTAAAAGATACAATAAACTGATGGTCCTATCTAGAAATCTAAACACATCTCTTTTAAAACACATATTTAAAAACTTTTAGACTGAAATGTCCTTTAAAACCAGTTATTTTTCAGTACTTTCTCCATTTTCCTTATGTCTTTTTAAAATTTTTTCTTGAGATTTTGATATGCCAAACAAGGCCTACCAATCAGTACAGGTAAAAAACAATTCACAATCCAAACTGTGTAAGCTACATTCCTATTAACTGCTCCAAATTTACCCTATTTTTCTTCATAAAAGAACTTTAGTAAGTAGTTCCAGTTTTACAGATATTACATGTTTTGTTTCCTAGAGTACGAATAATGTAAAAGTTATCTTCCAAAGACTTGAGAACAGAAATATTACCAAAACAAATTTTAAATGTCAAGTAAGTCTGGTAATAGAGAAGGCAGAGAAGGATGGATGTTTTTAAGACAGAAAACAGTGCAAAGTGGTGCCCAAGCTGGTTTCATACAAAGAAGAATACAGAGAAAATACTAGTAGTGAAATTTTCAAGCAGAATAATCCCTGGACCTCCACCATCCACATCTCTTCACAAAATAAGCCACAGCAGATGAACCCAGCATTTCCAATTTCACTTTTCTTTTCCTAATGAAGAGCTTTAAAATCAAGAACAGAAAAGAAAAATGATACTTCAAAAATCTTTGCCTGCTAACCCCAAAGTAGGTAACTTACAAAACATGAAAATTTGACAGAAGTAGGGCTGGGGATTTAGCTGAGTGGCTCAAGCACTTGTCTGGTAAACACAAGGTCGTGAGTTCAATCCCCAGTACCAAAAGGAAAAAGAAAAACTTGACAGAAATAAAAATCTGTTACTCCGCTATTACAGACATAATGCAAATGTGTACGTAAACTTGCATATTGACGGAAATATACTAAAAGTAAACCGACCAAAGAAATGCAAACAGGCACCAGCACTTTCTGCTGGGCAGGGTGTGCACTCATGTGGACCAAATAGGAAAATGTCTCAGTGAAGAAGATGAAGAAAGTCATTAGCCCACAAAGATATAAAAGGAGAGGCCAAGAATACTAGGAACAGACTGCAAAGACTCTGCCTAAGATATGCAGCCATCATCATCATTATATGATGGTCCTATATAAAAACTTGTAGCTTAAGAAAAATCATTAGGAAGATACTACAGCACTGCACTAGTTCATTTATGAATAAATGTACTTTCGACATCTACCTTTGTAAAAAGATACATTGTTCTCAAATGATTTCTTACCCAATTTCCACTATCTGCCAAGATCACATCTGTGATTCACAGTGGCTCTCAATCTCAAATCTTTCTTTTCATAATAGACTTTTCATACAAGTGCTCAACTTTCTTCTTACCATGTATTAAGGCTTCCTCATGCATTAATCTCTTTTACATTAACTCCCATTTACAACAAAACTTAAAGGCATCTCAGTGCTCTGGGAAGCTAACCTCTTCACACAACATGAAGCTAGAATTCAAATTCTTCCACCACTTATCTTGGCCAAGAAAAACTATGCACATTTTAAATCATATTTTTCTATCTATAAAAATACATATGGTAAATAAAATGTAAACAGTGCTTCTCAAACATCAATTAAAAATATTACTTTTTAAAGTGCTTCCTATATATCATGGTATTAATCCTTTTGTAAAATAAAAATGAATTACCAGGAAAAAATGATATATTTTGAGTTGTAGTATTCTCAAATTGTTTAGAAGTTTCTAAACATTTACTTTCAATGGTATTATTTCCTTATAGACAAGTAACAAATTCATGGACTGAGACTAACACAGGGCCCTTGAGCGCTGTGACAGTAGTGTCCTAAGGCATAAATTCTCAATGTACAGGAGAAAGTTTTCAGCAAGTCTTCATGCTCCTAACAAGACAGCTCAGAGGAATGGTTAAGAACACCTTTGTACTATTTTCATGTTCCATATTTTACTTCAGTAAGTCCTAAATATACTGATCTAAGAAAACATAGCATTTTCTTAGATCATTCATGATATTCAGAAGGAAATTAAAAAGCTACCTCTTATTACTTATAATCAAGCATATTTTTTTGCCTAAGCATATCTATGGTCTTCACCCTCAAAAAAATCCAACCTAAAACATCTCTTCTCCATAAATTCTCAGAAATTCAGGATTGTCTGCTGCTTGGCAATCATCAAATACTTAAACTGGCACCAATATGCTGCTGTCTAAGTATAGTAGGTTCATGTATTATCTCTACAATGAGATTTCAGGAAAGCATGAAAAACACCAGTCTTTTCAATTTTCCATTCGGCATCTAGTAAAATTGCCTATGATAAAGGTACCTGGCTGATCTACTCTCAACAAGTCACAGAAATCCATAGGCAAAAGCAGGAACCAGGCCAAGTGAGATTTTTGGAAAATTACTTCACAAGCTATGAAGTAGTACTTAAATATGGCCTATCTGTTCTCTGATGCCATTACAAAACATTACTCAGTAGCTGCTTAGTTTAAAACTACATCATTAAACACATCATATATGACCACAACAAAAGAAAAAAAGGCAGTCTCCCTATGACTCCAATTCACGAAATGTAATATGTACTATATGTACTGTTAAAAAAGTATTTGTAACACAGATTTTAAACATTCTCAATTCAACCATTAACATTTAAAAATATACATAATGTATAGTTATAGTACTGGAAAAATTCACCATGATGTTACTCTAAATGTAAATTGTAAGAACCATAAATTTCTAGGTAGAGATTGACAAGTGAATGCTTTAGGTAGGGACCAGGTTTAGAAAAGAAAGACACCACAATAACTATTAGCCATGCTTATCATTTCACAGATAACACAATTACAGCCTACAAAGTTTGGCACAGGGTCAGAAAGGTAGAGATTCAAGGCCTCAAGTCACAGAAGAATGTTCATTCAATGTATTAGTCCACCTGCATTAGTATATATCCTAGTATCTCTCTAAATATTGAGATCACATTTTTCCTTCTAAAATAAAGTTTTAAAATAGGTACTACTTTCCTTTTCTAGTTCCCAGTGATTTTTACTATTTTGTAAAGAATGTCAGTAACTTTCAAGCACACATTTCAACTTTAAGATATAGTCAGCCTATTCTTCATATTAGAAACATTTAGAATTCATTTATTATTCTAGTATTACTTTCTACACATATGTAAAGAAATGCTACCTATTACAGTTAATTATTTTTCTAAAAATGAAAAAAAGCCAAAAGTGGACCCCTAAAAGCAACTGAAGTACTTTCTATTATCCCCTAAAGCCTCTGATAACTGCATTCCAGGCCGTATCTGCTTTTCAGCATTTTACTGTTCACTTCCATACTGCCAGCCTGTCTACCATCCTTACCCACTGCCAAACTAGTCTACTTCTATCCAACTCGCTCCACTTGTAACATATGGCTTCAGAAAATAAATATCCCAACTTGTCAGAAAACTAAACCAAGAATAAATTTATTTTTGTTAAGAGGCTCTAAGAAATCTCTAATATCAAATCCATACATTTGGATTTGTATGGATTATTAGTCTATGAAGTCTAGCTGCTTTAAAAGCATTTTCAAATTATTTTCAAATGACTATTCTCATTCACATTTCAGAATGGAAACACTAAGTACATGAATCATTAGTGTGTGATCTATTTTGCTTTAAAAACATGGAGTCTTTCTAAATGTTTTTAGCCTCTCTGAGGTATGAATGACATGTAAAATGTTGTACATATATAAAATATACAAATCAATGAGTCTTAAGATAAGTATGTTGTGAAACCATCACCACTCGTCTGCCTGAGCTTCATTTGATGTAACCCTCTGACCACATCCTTCCCAAAAGCATTTTAAGTTCACACTATTTTTTCTAAAATTAACATTCTTAAGGCCAGGGATTTATCTCAGTGGCATAAGTGCCTGCCTTGCAAGCACATGGTCATGAGTTCGGTCCCCGATACAATAAATAAATAAATAAATAAATAAATAAATAAATATTAAATAAACACTCTTTGGGAGGGGTCTTTCTTCCCTTGCTTAAAAAACAGAACACTATATAACTTCATAGTACTTGCCACTAAGATTTAAAAGCTCCTGAAACATCTTTAGCTGCTTCTGATCCTAATAAGAAAGACCAACTTCTCTAGATGACTATTAGAATTAACGGGACTCCCACTAAGACTCAAAGGCACCAAACTATTCATATCAACTGGGATGGGATCCTCATAAAATACTACACAACTTTATATATAATCTATTAACTTTGATCCCAAGTAAAATTAAATTTTTAACATGAAAAGCTTTTAAATTGCTCTCAACAGTTGTGTCAGTTATGAAAAATTGAAAATCAGAAGTTTGCCTTGTAATGAGGCATTTCAGTTAGGGAAGAATCTCTGAGATTTAGACAAAGCAGTCAGAGTAAAAACATTAATATACCTACATTGGATCACCTTAGATGCTATTTAAAAAGGAATACACAATAAAACCTATTTCATGCATAAGAGAGCAAATAAAATTCCATGTATGAGACAAAGAAGAATAAACAAAAGGCAAGGAAAACATTTCAGCCTGCAAAAACTCTCCCCTTCTTCAGAAAACATTACAACATACATGTAACAATCTCAACCTCACCTCTAAATTCCATTTAGTTTGACAGTTAAGTTTCAATTTTACCTACCTTTCTTCTCTGAGAGATGTTGAGGGCACCAAAGTCATTAAACAAGGATGAAGCAGGTGAAGTTAGAGGATCTGGAAGGCAAGTTACATAAGTTTCCTCACAGACAACTCAGGTAACCCCCAAATCAAAGAAATGCTAATTTAATAATGCCTACAATGGTAATAAAAATCATGTGCCACAATAATTAAGTTCAGCGCCTTACATGCAGTAGACGTTCAAATATTTTCTGAGTAAAAGAAAAACAATTTGATGAATCCTTCATTTGCATATTAACATATAGCAGATATCTGAATGTATCCCATATACTTATTCAGAAGTTGAGGATACAACTGTTTGATTACAACAAGAGCAAAATCAAACAGAAGGGGAAATTACTTTGTTCTGCTTTGGATTTTAGACACAGAGTCTCACTATGTAGCCCAGGCTGGTTTGACACTCACAATCCTCCTACCTCAGCCTCCTGAGTGCTGGAATCACAACCAGAATAAATGTTTGTGTTCTCACTTGAGACCAAACCTGAGAAGGATAAAAAGAATCTGGGAGGAGCCAATCATAGGCTATCAGCGATCCCAGTCTGGATTTAAACACACTGACAAAGCCTTCAAACTATCCACACTACAAAATATTCTGTATTTTCAAGTTTATCAACTGATATTTGATAGTCTTACTTAAAAAGTAAATGTTTAAAAAGATAAAAACATTAAAAGATTCAAAACACAT
The DNA here is from genome assembly GCA_004027295.1 of Dolichotis patagonum. NCBI lineage: Eukaryota > Metazoa > Chordata > Mammalia > Rodentia > Caviidae > Dolichotis > Dolichotis patagonum. The sequence continues at coordinate 57,388 of PVJX010001036.1, read as the reverse complement.
ATAAAATCTGAAGATTTTACAGGCTCAAAGTCCTATTACTTTGCAAGCAAAAGTTACAGAACTGTCTCTTCCCTTTTGCTCTGCAGTCCCAGGTTTTAGAGACAAAATTATATTTCAATTTATCTCTTAATTATCTCTCACTTTATAAATGAGAGATTTTTGAGAAGGTATGTATGAGATGTAGTGAATGTTTTATCTTCACTTCTGAGTTTGAGTAAATCTTTTTTCTTTTTTTTCTTTCTGCATTACTGGGGATCAAACCCAGGGCCATGTGCATGCCAAGCAAGTGCTCTACCACTGAGATATACATCCCAGGCCTTTTTAGTTGTTTACTTTGACACACAGAGTCTCAGCGGCCCAGGCTGACCTCCAACTTGTGATTTTGCTGTTTCAGCCTCCCCCAAAATTGGGATTACAGGTATGCATCACCATGCCTAGCTACATTTCTTTTCTCTCTCCTTCTTTTCTTCCTTCCTTCCTCCCTCCTTTTCTCTCCTTCTCTCTCTCCCCTCCCCCCCCTCGAAGAATGAACCCAGAACTTCTGCACTGAGCTACATCCCCAGCACTATTTTTAATTTTTATTTTGAGGCAGGATCTCACTAAATTACGAAATTAGCCAGGCTGAGTTCAAACTTCCTATCCACCTGTCTCAGCCTCTCAGAGTACTGTGACTACTAGAGTGCACTGCCATGCCCAGTTTATTCCCAGCTTATGCTTCTTAATCTCATTAAATTATCCATGAAATCAAAAAATATATCTATATATTAACGCCCTTATTTGAAAGGTCACTGTATCTCCCCGTAATTTGGTACATACAGATTGCTGTTTAATTTTTCTGGCCTTCTTTCATCTGGATTTTCAGTCTAACCCTTCATTAGAATTAATATTAATTTAATATTAAATAATAATGGGAAAAGAAGCTAATAAAATATAAGGTAAAATATTTTTATGTAATTCATACACTTATGACATAAAATTCTATAATGAACGTCATTCTTTGCGTAAACTTGGATAGCATTTAAAAGCTGACAAACTTTATGGAAATATAAAAATATATAATGACATAAACTAGTTTTTAATATTTTTATTCAACATTAAAATGTTATTTTTCTATAGAACAAGGCTGAAATTTGCAAATGATGGAAATGTGATACGCAACATGTCTATCACAGGAAACAAGCAACATACATATTCTTAGTCTTATCACCATTAATAATTATTAACATTTTACTGATAAAGTATTAATACTCAATTTTATTTTTATTTAGTTTTTTAAAGCCACTGTTGACCTTTTAGAAGAACAGAGTACTACAAAATATATCTGGAAATTCTGTATCAGAAGTCTTAAAAACGTTCATCATTGTTGAAAGCATAATTTTACTTCCAAGTTGCATCCAAAAGAAATGATTAAAAATACTGACAGTCCACTGAAGTATATTCTGAGAAAAAAAGCTGTTAAGTAAACTATGAAAATAAACAACTGAACTTAATTCATAGTGATCCAATAAACATTCACTATTAAAGTACACTCAAGATCTTCTTAGCCAATTATTAAATATATTAATACATTTAAAAAATGGAGGAATCTAAATCCTAGTATTTATCCCTCAATGGAAGATAATAATTATTTTCTTCTTAATACATGTTTAAATTATTTAAAATTTCTATAATGAATATATTGCTTCTAGAATCAGAAATACACACATACCACACACACAGAGACACACACACACAAGAAGGATTAGTTCTTACCATGGCCTGTATATGGCTTGGCACTGTCATTTAGAAGGCTTGGAGAGCTGCTACTATTAGTCATTCTCTGAAAAATAAAACATGAACACATGGTATCACTGAGAAATACAGAATTAAAAGTAGTCAATCAATTAAGGATGATACTCTTTGCTTTTATAGCACTAACAAAGCAATACTTCTGTACACATTGCTGCCTGGATTCCAACTAGCTACAAAAACTTTCAAATAATCTACCATACATCAAATAAAAGTTTTACCCATAACCTAGGTATTTAAAAGCAAAGATGCAGGCCTATTTTGAATTGCAATCCTAACTTATTAACCTGGGTAAGGTATACCCATTAGGTTTCCCTGTCCATAAAACATACATTCCAGTATCTATCTAAGGGGATGTAAAAACAATTGTATAGAGTCAGTAAGTGCTCTAATATACTCTCTTGATTTATATTATCTTTTATATACCTTAGAACTTATAGAGTCAGGCTATCTGCTGTTATCTAAACATATCCTCTGCTTTTTGGACTCCTTCCAGGGCCTCTAATGTGTAAGTTAGCAATGGCTTAGTTCTGTAATCCTGAATTTAGTAAATCAACCTCTATTCAGTTTCTGCATAATTTTTTAAAAGGGAGGAATAAGGTAAAGGCTGAATTATTGAAATGATTTTAATACTTAAATATATATCACCTAAATTTGTAGCTCATAGGCAATAAAAGGTTATAACTGCATAGTAAGTTGAATTATTCATTCAAAAAAACACCATTCATATATATGACAGCTGTGTGTTTACTTGAGTGCTTACAATACAAATGACTCTTACACTGCTTACCTGTATGAAATGAAACCACAGTTCTTACATAAATAAAAGTTAAAATCATTCATAAAGGTACTGGCTTCTTAGAATTCCTTAAATCAGTATCACTTGATATATAGACTGATCAATATTTTTTTTCAAATTCGTATAAATTATTGTTGTACATAGGTACTTGTGTTTATGTGAAGAAGTTTGACACATTTAGTTTTAATAATGGTAGCTACAATTGACAAAAATTTTATTAGTTATGTATATTATAGAGCCAAAAATAGAAGAACTAATTTTGCCTAAAAGGATATTTCTCCATAAAAAATATTCTATCAGTCACAGAGTTCTATACTGCCACTCTCCAATGTTTCCTAAATTCTCCATAACTTCAAATATTCCTTTTGTAGATTACACACACACCCACCAATAAAGCACATTTGCCTCCTGTCTGAAATTATGTAAGACAGCCTCTCTTGAAATACTGAGACACAGACCTGTCAAATATACATAGATATGCATAAACACCCTCCATTCTCAAGGGCACAGGCTTTCCCCCACAGCTCTGTAAACGAAGCCACAGAAATCTGTGTCAATTACATGTCTCCAAAGTTGTGTGTGATGTTCGAAAACCCACCACAACCCAAGAATGTCCAGTCAACACTATAGAACGCCTCACTGCACTAGAATGCATATGAAAACATAAACATTATCCTGGATATCTCTTGGCTGCTTTCCAAGTCAGTTCCTCAGATTCATTCACTGGCTCATATATACACAACACAGTCAGAGTATGCACATCCCATGTGCTGTGACCAACTGATTACCCGATCACACTATCACTGCTACTTCCCCAGACTCAATAATCTAATCCCATGTAATCCCATGACCCACTGCCCAGTATACGCAAACACATACACAATGCTGTCTCATGAAGTCCAATCAAAACTGTGTTTAAGTATGGAGGCCATTCAGTAGTACACCACATAAACAAGGAAGGACAATACACCACGTTTACTCTTAAGGCAGTTTCCCAGTTAACAACACTAGAATATTCCCCAATTTTATTCTAACTCCACAAAATTCTGTAACATCAATCTATAAAAATAATTTAAACAAAAATGTCCTCAGGACACCGTATGACACAATAAAAGTTACAAAAAAATAAATAAAATGGGATTTTAAAAAACTTAGACATTTTAAATATGTAACATCCCCGGAGCACCTGGCATGGTAATGCATGCCCGTAATCCCATCACTCGGGACGCTGAGGTAGGAGGATCAAGGTAAATTCAAGACCAGCCTATGCTATACTGTGAATTCAAGGCCACCCTGAACTAAATAGTGAAGAATTTGTCTAAAAAAAAAAAAAAAAAAAATAGCCAGGGATTTAGCTCAGTGGCTTAAGCACCTGCCTGGCAAGCGCAAGGTCGTAAATTCGATCCCCAGTACAAACAAAAAAATCCCTCAGTAATGTGGCTTTAAATTTAATATTAAACACTATGTGCTTCTATGTGCAAAGAATATTTCTAAAAGGAAGCCCAAGAAACTGGTACCAGTAACGGCAGCTGTTGGTAAGGTTAATGGGATGGGTGGTGATAACAGGAATCGAAGAGATTTTTTTTTTGTAGTTTTTATAACATTCCAGTTATCTACTTTTAAAAATGAAAACACTATCATCACTACCAAGTTACGTAACATCATACAAAGCACAGAGTGGAGCTGCTCTCCAGACTCCAGCAACACGCCTGCTCCAGGACGCGCACTCCGAGCGCTCTCACTGGCTGCAGTGCGTGGCTTCAGCAATGATCACAGCTGTCTCACACCACTCAGAACAACGCTTCCCACTCCAACAACTGAAGAATGCCTGAACCCTCTCGTTGTTCCCTGTGCCTGGAGTAAATTTTACTGCTTAGTTCAAAATAAATTTACACTAGTAATACCTGCATCAAGGGATACTTTGTCTCTACTGGGCTTCCAAATCCATTGACTCCAATAAAGCTGGTGCTGAAATAGGAATCTGTGAGACTTGTATCAGTTAAAGCACCTCCATCCATTCCAGGAACTGAAAGAGAAGGAAAATTCATGTACTTAAAAAGAGGATAAAACATTGGTTTGGCTTCTGTGGTCCTAAGCAAGTTCAAAGTCTCAAATCTCTGTCACATTTATTTTTATATCCCAGTTAAAACTCAGGGCAAGCACCAGAAAGATTTGGCGAACTCTAAAAGCCTGTTAACAGTGATCATTTTTTTCCCACAGAAATACTTTATTTTATATGAATTAACCTAATTAGCCACTAAGGACCACTCTTGTGTTTCTACTTTCCTTATTCTTCCTGTAATTTAGCAAAATGACTGTAGAATATAAACCACTGCAATTTCTCCTGAGAATCATTACATGGTAAACAGAGGCAAGTTTACCACAAATATTTCTCACAACATATCTTGTAAAGCAGACTGGTACTCCCCTACTAACTCAGAATTTGAGGAAAAGCATAGATTACAGTGAGATCGAGTTCAGGAATAAGGAGAGTTCTCTGATGGCCTTCGGGTAGGGGAGAGAAGGACTGGAGAACTAGCAGGGTAACTGAGCATAGGGCAACAAAGCTCTGGGCCAGGCAGTCCTGATGCTACCTGCTGTGTGGCACTTGGCATGCTAATACAAAGCCCCACAGTTACCAGCAAGTCAAGCTGCAGGCAGGGTTGCTCTTCTCCAGGCAGTCATTCCTCCCTACACTCCCAACTAGAAAAAGCAAACTCAGAAAAACACATTGAGCGCGCTGTATGGTCTTCTGAAAAGCAATCTAGAGTAATCTTTCTTTTCTTTCTTAGTTTTCCAAAATATCCAAAATTAAAAAGTATTACTTTTATAATTACAGAAGGATTCCTTTCTAGTGGTTTATATATTTGGTGATTACAAACTCAGATGTAGCTGAAGAAAATATCCAGAAGCACTAAAATTTTACATACAAAACTGTCCATCAAGATGATTTATATATAACATTAAATAAAAGGATCATTTTAAAGATTTTTTTTCTGTTTTTGGTACCAGGGATCAAACTCACGACCTTGCACTAGCCAAGCAGGCAGTGCTGCTGAGCTATATCCCCAGCATAAAGAAATTGAAAACAATGTGATCTAACAAGAAAAAAATGATTAAGTAAATTTTAGTGTATCCACTGAAATATAACTGAAATAATTTGAAATCCTGCTACTTCCTATTAGTATTTAAAATACTTCAGCAAAATGGAACAAAACTGGGAAGAGAGACAAAATAAGACCAAGAAAGCACAAAGCTGAGCAACAAGGAATCAGTATACTAGCATCTCCATTAGTACACATCCATCTCTATTAGTACAGTTTAAAATTTTCCTTAATAAAAGACTACAGAATATGTAGCTAAGAGAGATTAAGTAATCCTGCCTGTGATACTGTAACCAAAACATATTCTTCATCTTTATAGCCAGTTCCTGGCACAAAGCTCCTAACTCTTGAAGCTTCCTAAGTGACTGGGGTGCTGACCTGATTATCCTGATGTAGGGCTGACCCTATGAAAACTCAAAAGTTTTCTGGCTGGTAGGAGTGTCTTTTACTGTAATGCAGAGACTCTTCTGTGGATCTCTAGATGGCAAGCTGGTCACCAGAGAGATCCAGCCACTATTACAGGCTTGAAGGCCACACCTCTCATCTCCTCCAAGGAAGGGAGAGAGGCCAGAGGTTTAGTTAGTAATCCAGAACAGGACACAAACAACTCCATACAAACCAAAGCCCCAGCACTGAGGAGCTTCCACATCTCACAATTCCTTTTTTATCTGGCTACTCTTGTTTCCTTCATAACAAACCAATAAACAGGTTTCCTGAAGTTCTGTCAGCCACTGTGAAAGGAACCTAGAGCTTGGGGCAGCAGATACCCAGCTGAGTAGCTAAAAGGAGGATGAAACAGGACATTTCTCTTTTCTTTCTTTTTCTTTCTTTTTCTTTCTTTCCTCTTTCTTTCCTTTCTTTCTTTCTTTCTTTCTTTCTTTTTTTTTCGGGGAGGGAGGGTCTCCTGTATTATCCTAAAACTTTAGATCACATTCCCATGCTGAGTTCTCCACCTTAGAGTGGAATGACAGAGTGTCTGAATTAGAAGGTTTACTAGTGGCCCTAAAGCAAGGCCAGCAGATTGCTGTAGCTGCTGGTTTCAAACAGGAGCCTAAAGAAAATTCTTTCTGTGGTCTGTTGGCCATTTCAGAACTTTGGAAATGGAATGGTCAATTCATCAGAAAGAAATAGCAGGTGAGTATAGCGGACTTCAGGGGTCCTGCAGAGGAGAGACCCTGGAACCTCGGGACCTGCACTGTGTGGTTGACTTGGGGTGCCGGGAGAACACGGAGCTCCTCCCCTCTCTGAGGGGCGGCTGTGAGCCTGCCAGCATGCAGGCTGAGAATCAAACATCTCACGTCGTCCTGTCCCTGTCCCATTACCCCGCCTTAGCAAGTGAGAGCCAGTGAACTACACATCTTGTGAAAAGATTGGCTATGTTATTTAGTATGAGCCCCCCATATGCAAGATATGGGCAACATTTGGAAGAAAACAAGAGACAATATGACAGATAGTGAAGATCTCTGGTTGTCTAGCTTTGAAATTTATGCTTTCTTATGTCCCGTTCTGTTCTGTTCTGTTCTGTTTAATTTTACCCCCTTAAAATAAATTTTTTTTAAAAAAAGGTTTATTAGTCTCAATCTTATCTACCTATCTCATCACCACCCCGCCTTGGAGACTGAGGGCAAGAGTATCTGAATATTGGGTGTGGTGGCACATGCCTACAATCCCAGGACTCTGGCAGGCTGAGGCAGGAGGATCTCAAGTTATGAGCCCAGCGGGGACAATTAATGACTCAGGAAGATTCTGTCTCAACATAAACCATAAAAAGGGCTGAAGATTTAGCTCAGTGCAAAAACTCTTACTAGTGAGAGTGAGGGCTAGGGGTCAAGTATATCGACTTTCCTTAAAAAGCTGAAAGAGAATTACCATATGATCCACCAAACAAATATATGAAATATACCTGAAGAAAATAAAATTAGTATCTTGAACAGTTTTGTTTTTTTTTTTTTTTTAAAGGAAGGGAAAAAGTAACTAATTTTCAGGGCTGGGGATTTAGCTCAGCGGCACAAGCACCTGCCTGGTCAAGAGTTTGATCCCCCATACCAAGGAAAAAAAAAAAAAAAACAGAACTGATTTTCAGAATTTGCAGGGACAGCCATCCAATGGCCCGCTTTTACAACATCCATTTCCAGACATCCTGAAGCAATCCACAGAAGGCTCCAAACATTGTCGTCAACATGCACTCATCTACGCCTCCAGGAAAAGCAGGGCCTCCCAGGCCACGCCATGATCATGTCACCGCCCAGTCAGATCAAGCACTCCAGAGCAGTATGGGGGCCGCCCCTACACAAGAATGAGCATCTACCTCATGGGAACTAAGTGGCCCTCAAGCCACACAGACTCCTCTGGAGCTAGGAAATCAGAGCTGAGACAGTGATCCACCACAAACATCAAGACTGAGACAAAGGTTAAACGGCATCCATAAAAACTGATCCAGTTTTTATTAATGGGCTAGTACGATCCTCTTCAGATCCGTGCCCTCTTCAGTTTTTTCAAGTTTTGATCCCTTTTCTATTCTCTCTTAGTTTCCTTTAAAAGTCCACCTTGATTTTGTAAACTCCTCAAGCTAAGGTCACTTACCATTTTCTCATACTTTCCAAATAAAATTTTGTCCTGTCAATTAACTTCCGCTGTCACTGAAGTAACACTGGCATAGCAAATTATCAACCCCCAAGGCAGTGGGTGTGGGAACTCCCAATGTGCAGCCATGGCAGACAGATTCAGATAGCACAAAGACCCACTACTTGCATTAGATGTCTGAAGTACTGGGCTGGGTGGGGAATCTTAGGAGGCTAAGCCTTTTATGTGTGGGATTTGCATTAATTCCAGGCAGTCAGTGTCATAAACGAACCGTGAGACATCAAGTAGCTTCAGAGAGACGGAATATACCTGGTGACAGAAGCATAGCATGCAAGTGGAGTAGAGAAACAGGAACTAGTTCTTTTCTCCTTTTCAACGTAATCATTTACGTTGTTAAATGAGAAAGTAGCATGCTTTATTTATAGTATGATTATGCATACTTACATATATACATGGAAATTAAAACTGAACATACAAATGTTAACAATCTTGTGTTATATAACTGAGGTGAGTCTTCTCTGACTTTTCTAGAGAACAGCTCTTTACATAATAATAAGGAAATCCATAAGGGGAGAAATTCCTGCATTCCAACAAAATCCTTAAGACATCTACTCTTCATCTTTTCTTAGTAAAACAGAATACAATTTCACAAAACAAGGCACAATTCCAGAGTGCTATGTTAACATTTTAATACAGCATTTTTATTTAGAACACTTTCCACCCCAAACTTTTTTCCAAAAGTTTATTTTAAATCCTCTTTTCTCTCTTCATATTTTATACACGCTAATAAAATAGAAAAAAAAAAATTTGAAATGCCAAACTTCAAAAATCTCAACAGATTTTAAGTTCCTTGGAATCAAGGACCACTGGGTCTTTACATGCTCGTAAGTATAATAACATTAGTAAAAATAATAAATACTAAACTGTTGTCAGAGGAGAACAAGATCATTTTATAACTTTTAATAATATTTTATCGGCTGGGGGTTTAAGCTTGGCGGTGTAAGTGCTGCTTGGCAAACGAGAGGTTGTGAGTTCAATCCCCGGCACCAAAAAAAAAATTTTTTTTATCATTAAGAACAAAATTTGTTGGGCCAGGGATTTAACTCAGCACCATAAGCGCCTGCCTGGCAAGTGCGAGGTCAGGAGTTCGATCCCTGGTACAAAAAGAAAAAAAAAATTATTCTAGCCAGATGTGGTAGCACATGCCTGTAACCCTTAGGAGGCTGAGTCAGGAAGATGGCCACAAGTTTGAGGCCAGCCTTGGCTTCAAGACTAGCCTCGACTACATAGCAAGACCCTGTCTCAAAAACAAACAAATGAAAAAAGAATAAAATTTGCCCTAATATATAATCAAATTTCTGATAGCAATTTTTACCATATCAAACCAGTTTATTCTCTTTAGATGTACAACAGTGACAGGAAGACCTTACGCTTTCCATAGAAACACATGCCTAAAGAGAGAGGTGCAAGAGCTAATATGGCCAGAAATCCAGGGCTAATTTTTCTTTTTTAAAGTAAACATTCTACACATACACTTACACTTGAATTTTCTTGTTCTGGAAATTACAATTTGAGTAGGAAGGGAAAGGGACAGATACTTTAACAACAGTTAAGAAAACCAGTAACTGTCTTAGTTCCTTTTCTCTTTGCTGCGACAAAATATTCAACACCCAAATTTAAAGGAGGAAGAGCTATTCAGCTCAGTTTGTAGATGTTTCAGTTCATAGCTGCCTGGGTCCAAGAAAAGGCAGCATGGCAGAAGGATATCACAGAGGAGAAACAGCCCGTAACATAGCAGAAAGCAGGAAGGCAGCAAAGCAGCAAGGAAGCAAGCAGCCACAGCAGCCCTCTTTGTGTCCCCTATATCTTACCCAGGCTGCCCATCTTTAGCGTAGGCAGCACTCACACTCGAGTGGGACAGCCTTCATCCTAGCACTGGACCATGAATCTTTCCCTGCATCACATTTTTGATACCAGCATCACACACCCTAGATTCAGCCACCTCTGGAAAGCCCCACCTAAGGCCACGTGAGGCTTTGGGGAGACATCTAGATACAAGCCGTAACACCTCTGATGCATTACTTTATCCCTTTGTCCTACACAGATTATAAAGATACCACTTTTTAAAAGATACAACAAACACAGGTCCTACCTGCTTCCATGAGATATTCGTGGGATGGCATAAATTTAAATTACATTGACGTGTCAATGTCACTGACCTTAATTACCAAGAGAGATAAGCAAGAACATTTTACTCCTTTAACTCCTTATTTCTGCAATTAAATTTGAAAATTATACTTTATGTATTAAAAAAATGAGCAATCCACTTCACATAAAGCTATTTCTGTGACTGTTTTATTGTCACCTCTTATTAAAACATTATATCTAAACCTGGCCTAGTGGTACACACCTATAATCCCAGCACTTTGGGAGGCTGAAGCAGGAGGAGCTCAAGTTCAAGCTCAACCTGGGCAATGTAGCAAGACTGTCTCCCAAAAAAAATTTTTAAGGGATAGGGATGTAGCTCTGTGTAAAGGCCTTGGATTCAATCTCCAGTACTACAACAATAACAACAACAATAAATCCTATTATATCTCTCTGACTATGATGTGAACATGGTCCCCAAAATATGTTGAAACTTCATGGACAATATGCAGTCCATGAAGCACAGCAGCGCCCATAAGGTCATCAAGTTGCAAGGATATGATCCTACTGAACTGGAAAAGCGCCCATGTAAAAGGCACAAAAGAGAGTTAATCATGTTAAACAAAAATTACAAGAAGTCACTGTTTGTACTAATTTACTAGGCCTCAAAAAAAAAATCAAGCTAGTTGGGCATAGTGAGGCACAGCTACAACCAGGGAGGCTGAGGTAAGAGGATCACAAGTTTTGAGCCCAGCCTGCAAGACTGACCAAGACTCTCAAAATAAAAAATGGGCTAGGTATGTATCTCAATGCAAAAAGCCCTGGCTTCCATTCCCAGTGTGTGTGCTGGGGGGGGGGGGGCTAAAAATCAAAATGGAATCATTCGCACTAACTAAAGCTCCTGACACCAACTAGAAACTAATCAATCTGTTTATTGCCACAAGATCAGGATTAGAGACAGCTAAATTTCCCAGTCCAGTAGCCTGATCATCAAGTTACTTTGACTTAACCTTTACAAAACAGGTAACTTGAGTACCTAATATTGACCAGTTATTTTTCTATTGTTTTGCCTTTTTGTTCCCACCTTCCAAGAAAAGTAACTTTGAAATGTTTGATTTGCTTTTTAATTTTTTCTGCTTTCTTTAGCTTTTACATTTACGAAACCAGCCTCCTAGGAAAGCATGGCGGTACATGCCTATTATGCTCAGGTTGAGGCATGAGGATTGAAGTTTGAGGGCAGCCTGGGCAATTTAGGTAGACTGTCTCAAAATGATAGATAGATAAGACAGTCAGACAGGACTGGGGCTGTAGCTCAGCACTACCTGGATCAAGGGTGAGGGTGGGGGTTGATCCTCCTTTGCTTAGTCCATCAAAGATGTATTCTTTTATGGAAACAAGCATTACTCAATACAAGCATTACTCAATTCTGGAACTGAAAATAAAGCCAATTAAGTGCTGAACAAAACTGTTTTAATTTTGTCTTTTGACAGCCCCGTCCAACATGTGAGGACACAGGAACAAAGTCATCAAGAGATATAAGCCTTGACTAGAAAATGAGCCTGGTGGCATCTTGATACTGAACTTTCCAATGCCTAGAACTGGGAAGAATAAAATTCTCTTCTTTATGTATTCCCCAGTCCCTGGTATTTTGTTACAGTTGCAGAAACAAACTGAGACAGAAACAATAGTAACATGAAGTGCTGCATGTAGTAATAAATATCTAAAAATGTGGAAGCCCTGCTGAGAAATGAGTAGAGAGACTGGACCATAAAGAGTTATTCTCGTGAGGGCTCAGAGGAAGAGAACTATCCAACAGAGCTTCAGTCTTCTTACAGATGACATAAATGGTTATGATCACAGTGCTAACAGAAATATGAACAGTGAAGGCTATTTGGATAAGGTATTAGAAATGTGGAACAAGGTACTAGAAACTAAAGAAAACTATCAATTACAAAGTGACAAAGAACGTGACTGAACTATGTTCTGCTTTCTGGAAAGCAGAACCTTCGAGCTGTAAACTGCAGTTGGTGGAATAAAGCTCTAAGCATACTGCTGGTGGTACCATGGAGCTTAGCTGCTTTTAGTGAACAATTTAAAGATGAAATGCATAAGCAAAAGGGATTTTAGATTTGGAAAACTCTCAGCCTAAGAAACTGTAAAGACTAAAAAAAGTTTATGTTCATGAGAAAACATCAAGCCCCTCTTTGACACGGTGATTAGCACGGACAGAAGGAAGCCAGCTGCTATTCATCCCAAACACTGAAGAAATACCCAAGAGCGCTCTGGGTCTCACCCAGTCTGCATTCCTGTCACTCTGGCCACTTACTAGCTCCATGACCCTGTCACTCTGGCCACTTACTAGCTCCATTACTGGCCTGAGTAATAACCTATTTCACTTCTTCACGTAACAAAGAGGCAATACCATAGGAAATTCAAAAAGAAAAATCCATGCAAAGTGCTTAGCATCCTGTCTCAGGAGTAAACATAAATGTTTCTGTTTCTTCACTGCTCTACAGAGAGTATCCCACAATTGTTTCAAACTGGCAAAATTTGTAACTTTTAAGATCCTATTTGTATCATTCACTTGAAAAAGAGTAGGGTACTTACTTCCTTTTGACCTTTTTAATTGCTATCTTCTGCTATTTACATTTTTACATTCTTACAGGTTTCTACACTACCATCTCAATTATCTATATTCATACTATATCTGTAATTATATGTATCTTATGCAGTACTTTCTGCTTTCCACTAATCTGTCACCACATTTGCATAAGCACTTATTGTTGATTAAACTTTTTGCAAGTAGGTATTTTTAAAAGTTAATTAAAAGGTGTAATACATTCTCACAGCAAAACTTAAAGACACTTGATACAAGTATTACTTTATTGCCTCCATTCTTCCAATGAGAAAACTGAGACCCAGAAAGACTAGATGACCACACAAAGCAGGTGTGAGCCCAAAAAGAAGGGGGCATCTCCGCTTTCTCAAGCCAGTACTTACACTCTGCTCTTCTCTGCTGGCCTGTGGGATAGGCATAGACTGCAGATCAAGCACATGCAACTGCCTGTGAAGTCTGCCTCAGCCAGCTGGCGACTGCTGACCTTGAGCAGGGCACTTAGTCGAGGTCCCAGATCTCACCATATAAAACAAAAGCAGTATCTGCTTTCAGGGTTGTTGGTGAGAATCAATCATTAGTCTGACATACCTGCATGATATTGGATACCTAGTAAATGGTTGCTTTTTATGGTTACCATGTGTATCAATTTATTAGTTTATTTGTTTGCTCTTTCTGATGAAACATTAATACACTTTGTAGAATGAATTAGGAAAAATTTCATGTAGGTTTTTATTAATTTTAATATAAACAATCAAAAAGTTTGCTCATACATTTTATTAATCTGTTACAAAGCCAACTGGAGTTACCTGGAAGAAAATGTGCAGGAGTGCACAATCATGACTCAGGCATTTTATTTATGTATCGTACCTCATTTGTTTTAATCATACAACTGTTAGGACTGGAAACCGCTCCTTTCTAAACTGAAGATTTAACCCCTGTACCTTAGAATGTAACCGTATTTATATGTATAGAGTCACTGCAGATAGGCCTTACTCTAGTCTGACTGGTGGCCTTATAAAAACTTGAGTAATCTGAGGATTTATCACTCCCTGGGAGGGCACAGGCAGGTAGGAGGAATAACTTTCAATGTTATATAGCCAGTAGGATAACAATGGTTGACAAGAATTAATTGAAATATTTCAAAATAGCTAGAAGATAGGATTATGAATGTTCCCCTCAAAAAATAAATATTGGAGGTAACAGATATGCTAATTACCATGACCTGGGCGTTAAGCACAGCAGGTACATGTACTAAAATGTTACGCTGAGGTCTATAAATACGTACAATTACTATATGTCAATTAAAAAAAAGTTGAAGAGCTGGGCTTGTGCCTCAGTGATGAAGTATTTGTTTGTTTATTAATACACACAAGGCCTGTGACGTGACCCTGAGCATCACCAAAGAGGGCGAGAGATTTGGATAGAGACATGCACAGAGGGAGAACATCATGTGCAATGCAAGCAGAGATTGAAATGATTTTCCCTAATCCAAAGAATGCCAAAGACTGACAGCAAACCTCCAGAAGCCAGGCAAGCGGAACAGAACAGATTCATTTCCAGGGTCCTCAGTAAAAAACACCCCAGCCAGCACCTTGATATCAGACTTCTAAGGTTCTGAAACTGTGAGCCAATACATTTCTATCCTTTAAGCCACACATGAAATAACATACAGCTATACTATAAAAATATAAAATTAAATGGAGATTTTTAAACCAAAAACAAGGCTAAGGAAAACATCTCAGGTAATCATTAAGTTCTAAAGTTTCAAAATAACGAAGATAAAAGAGAAAAAAACAGATCCCCAAACTGCTTACCCCACGCTACTTACTACGGTCTGAGCGCATCCCTCAGAGCCCCATATTGGACGGTGCTCCCCAGTGGGGTGTTAATAAGAAGCAGGGTGCCTGATGTGAGGACACACTGGGAGGCTGGAGCAAGGGAGGCCAAGTGCCATCCCAGCCTGGCCAGTTCCTCAGGGTCTTGAGATTTAAAAAGGGTTGGGGATGTAGCTCAGCGCAAAGGGTCTAAGTTAAAGCGCAGTACCACACACAAAAGCATGTGACCTTAACAGGTCAAGCCTACTGGGAAGAGACGGGGTCATCGCGAGCAGGATTAGATGCTGTTTTCATGCAACCATGGTTAGTTCTTAGGAGAGGGTTGTTCACAAAGCGCAAGCCAGCCCCTCCCTGTTGTTTGGCTTCCTGTCTTACCAGCACGATGGTTCCCTCTCACACAGGCTCCTGCCAGGACACCATCTGCCAAGTGATGCAACCAAGAGGAACTTCAGCAGAGCCAGCACCGTACTGTTTGGCCTTTCAACCTTCAAAACTCTGAGCCAAATAGACCTTTATTCTTTTGAAAGTTGCCAGCTTCAGTTATTTTGTTATAGCAGTGGGAAATGGGCTAATATACCTAGTAAAATAAATACCAATTTGTTATAGTAAACATACTTTCCTAATGCTCAACTCTTCAGATAAATTACTACAAATTTTATTTCTATACAGAGCATTGAGTACCACATCTTCAAGAGTTGAAAAGATTTCTAGGAACATTTTCTATACTCATTCTCAATAGAAGTACAGAATGTAATGTTAAACTACAACCTGAGGTAATTACATAAAGCGCTAACAGTATGTTTCAAGTGCTTAGCTTCTTAGCAATCCAACTTGACCAATCTTTACCTCTTAAACTCATTGTTTTATCTGAAAAATGTATTCCTGATAGTGACATATTAGATAAATAAAATAAATCTACCATTTATTGGTTGTTTTATATGTACAATCTCAACAGATATTTCAGATGTATCATCACTGCCCATTTTTGTAAAGTGTCAGAGATGAGATCTGAACCTGAACAGCCTTACTCCAAAGGCTCCAGACAATGCTACATACATTTCTCTTGGTTAAACTCCTGATTTGTGTTTCCAACTGCACATTCCTAGACGACTCTAGTCTAGTAAGTATTGCAAACTTTAAAGCTAAAAACATGGTTGTATTTTGCACCTTTCTCTTATTCATCCACACTTTGTAACAACAGCATATCAAAAAATTCCATAATTTATACATACACTTCCAAGTCCTTTCTGGACCATACATTTATAAACAGCTAAGACAATATTTGATGAATTACTATAAAGCTCTCTAGTCAATGTCCAGAAAACAAATACACTATGTCGTTTACTAATGAGTGAGTCCCTGCATAAATTGTCAGACCTCCAAAGGGGAAACACATTGTTTTTAAAAGTATAAAGTATATCAAGCAAACTAGCCTTTATGGAATATGTCACATCTTTTCATCAAGATAGCCACAATAATGCCTACAGCAAGACTTTAAGAAAAAAAATCCTGAAACAGCTGAGACCCTACTATTATGTAATTTTGGCCTCAAGGTTTTTAAGATATCCAACATTTAGTATGCTAGAAGATAAAACAGGTAAAACTCTATAAACATAGGTGTAGGGTAGAACTTTCAGAAAAAAAACACCAATAGTCCAAGAAATACTATCAAAAATCAACAAATGGGTTTATGTCAAATTTAAAAGCTTCCACACATCAAAGGAAACAACCAACAGAAGAAACAACCTATAGAATGGCGAAAGAATTTGCCAGCTATTCCTCAGACAGAGGACTGACATGGAGAATATTCAACAATTCAGAAAAATTAGACCACTCCCCAAAAATAAAAGACCCAATTTCTTTAAATGGGCAACTGAACTGAACAGTTCTCAGAAGAAAAAATAGATGGCCAACAAATACATGAAAAATGTTCAATATTGCTGGCCATTAGAGAATGCAAGTTAAAACACTGAGATATTACCTTAATCCAGAAAGAATGGCTATCAGCAAAAAATCAAATGTTAGCAATGCTGATTCTAAGTTGTTGGTAGAAATGTAAACTAGATCAATCACTATGATAATCAATATGGAGATTTCTCAAAACACTAAAATTAGAAATTCTATTTGACATATGATCCAGCTATTTCCTTTCAAGATAGCTTCCTAAAACAGTCAAAGACATCACATCACAGCGATCCATGCATACCCATGTCTACAGCAGCGTAACTCTTAATAGCTAAATCTTAGAAGCAGCATGTATGTCCATCAACAGGGAAACAGATTAAAAACATGTGATATTTTACACAACAAATACTACTCTGCCAAAAAGGAAATCTTGAAGCATCTGCAGGGAAATGGATATAACTTGAGACCCTAATGTTAAGTGAGGTAAGTCAGACACATAAGCTTAAATATCCAATTATTTCTCTTATTTGAGAAACCACAAATGTAAATAAAGAGCAAAATAAAAGGCATTAGAAAGTAGGGAAATCTTTTTCAAATGGAAAGGAGAACAAGAGATGGAAGACAGGGAGAGAAAGAAGGGAAAAGGGATGTGAAAGAAAAAAATGGAAATAAGAGTTGGAGAGAGTAGGGAGGGATGGTAGGGGACGGGGACAAAAACAATTAGGATGTGTGATGTACATATGTAAACTCCCCATGATAAATGTAATCATCACTGTAAACGTGCACTAATAAAATGTAAGTCAGAATGAAGCAGCAGCAGCTGAATGAGGGAACAGCAACCACCTCAAGGTCATGGGGCACATGGAATTTCATGAACCTCAAGATTCTTCAACAAGAACGGGTAGTTTGCCAAGAAGACTTGTTTTTTCCTTACAACCCTTATAGTGTTGTTTGATATTAAAAACCTTATAAATGTACTACTTTGATCTTAATTAAAAATAAATTTTAAAAGAAAAATAAATCGCAGCGCAACAAGACAGCTGATTCCAAGGAACACTGCAACACTCCAGGCTTTTAAAAGCAACTTGCTGCGAATGTGACCATGAACAAAGGAACCTGTATGACTCCTCCTGGAGGAAGCTGTCTGGTACTGGCAGAATGAATACAGTACTTACTGAAAAAAACACCTCTTCCAATAAAAGACAGTTCGGGATTCATTCAAGATGATTACTTTTTCCCCAAACAAAGCTGCTAACAAATCATTATGTTTTGAAAAGTTTTCCACTGTTGGTTTTCTCAGAAAAAGAGGCTTGGAATTTAATAAGAAAGAAAACTTTTCATTTTAAAAACCAGTTAACTAGTCATGCAAAACAATCAAAGTAAGATTATCCTGCCAAGTGCTGGGATTACGCCATGAGGCCCAGCAGCAATATATCCTAAGTATCTTTTCTCATCAGTATAGAAAGCTCTCACTTATTGTAACTGCTATGTGGCTTCCCACTGCATGGCTGACGTGCCTATGCCTGTTAATGGGGATTTACACTATCTCATATCAGTTGTAATTAAAAACTTTACACAAACATCTTTTTTTCTGTAGCATAAGTTTAAAAAGGAAATACTGTGCCAAAGGATGTGGACATTTTAATTTTAATGAATGCTGACCTCTAAAGAGGTCATTCTAACATATGCTTAGATGAAGAACGTTATTAAGCTGGGATGTAGATCAGTGGTAGAGTGCATGATTGACATGCGTGAGCCCCTGGATTCAACCTCCAGTACAAAAAAAAAGAAAACAGTGTCTTTTTCCTTGCACACACGCAGTGATACATGCATATTCACATTTACAGTGGTATAATTCATACTAGCTAAATCTTGGAAGCAGCCTATATGTTGATCAACAGATGAATGGATAAAGAAAATGTGGTATTTTACATAATGGAATACTATTTTGCCATAAAGAAGGATAAAGCAATCTTTTTACTCTTTATCAACTTAAAAAGTTAAAAACAAAAACTCCTGCTCATTGTATTCATTCATTAATGAAGTTAAGTAATTTTTATATGTCTACCATAGTTCAAAGTTGACTGTTCCCCTAAAGTGCTAAAGGTTTGGTCCCCAGGGTGGTGGTACTGATGGGAGAGTGTGGGGAGGGTGAGGAGGCGAAGAGATGAAGGGAGGTCCTCAGGTCACCGGGGGAGACCCAAGAAGAGGTCTCCGGAACTCTGCCCTCTCTCCTCCACTCTTTGACTCACAATCTATACTCCCTGCTGAAGGGACAACTAACCATGGACTGGAACTTCCAAAATCGTGAGCCAAAGTAATGTTCTCTCTTTATAAACCAATTTCTCAGGTTTTTCATTGTAACTGGTGAAAAGCTACCTAACATAATGTCCACTGATCTTTTTTTTTTTTTTTTTAGTAAATTGCTGGAGGTTTTTTAAGAGCTATTTCCTTTTTAAATGGGGCATTTATCTTTAGCTGTATATTGACCTAACTGTCTAACAGTGGCTAATTAGAATAATTAACATTATGGGAGGCATCTCTCACATAAGGATCTAATTCTAATAGGATGTGGTATATTAAAAAAAAGGCTTACCTTCTATTCTGTTTACTGTAAAAGTAAACAAATGATTATAAATTCAGTCTACCACTCACTATATGACTCTGAGAAATAACTTTGAGTGATAGTTTTAAATGTCAAATGAAAACAGTACCTACCTCATGAAACAGCTATCAATATTTACTGTTATGTGATAGTTATATATATGATGACTGGCACACAAGAAGTACCCAAATGTTACTTACCTATTCTTTCTCCTAGGAGAAAAAAAATAGCTCACTGATTAATCAATAGATAATTTATACGCCCAAAGTTCTTACAGAAACTGTATTTCTTAGTGATCTCATCCAATTTCATGCATTTAAATACCATGTAAACACTAACTGGAAGTTTCTATACTTAGTCCCAATCTCTCTCTTCAAATTCTCCATCTGAATGCTAACACATATCTCAAAACTAACATATTCAGAATCACACTCCTATGCCAGGCATGGTGGCACAAGCCTTAAATCCCAGCACTGGGGAGGCTGAGGCAGAAAGACTGCTCAGAGTTTGAGGCTGGTCTTTAACACAGTGAATTCAAGACCAGTCTGAAGGATATAGCAAGGCCCTGTGTTAAAAAAAACAAGCCAGCAAACAAATAAGCAAAACCCACCAAAAACCAAAATCACACTCCTGATCTTCTCACCCACATCTGCCCTGTCTGTTGCCATCCCCTCTAAGATGATGCCAACTCCATCCATCCTTCTATTTCCTTGAAACTAATCCCTGACTCCTCCCACTTGACACCCTACAACCAATGTAAAACTATCTTGGTTATATCTGCAAAATACTCTGGAATCTGACTAATCTGAGACACTTTTACTGCTATACGCTGTGTAAACCATCATGACCTCTGGCTACATTATTTGCAAATAACCTCCTAAATTTTCTCCTGCCCTCCCTCACCTTCACCTTTGAAGCCTAAGTCAGATCATATTACTCACTCTCTTCGACTGAAGATAAAATAAGAAGTCTTCATGCTTTCCCCTCCTCACTCCACATCAGTCTGACTAGTCTGTTAATGTGCCAGGCATTCCCTGTCTTTAGCTGTTCTCTCTGCCAGAGATGATGTTTCTCCTGATAACTGGCTTGGCTCTCCTTCCAGTTAGTGCTGGAAATACAACCACCAATGGGTTCAGTTCTTGTCTTTTTATTTAACTGTAACAACCCTACTTCTGCATCTCTACTTCTTATACCCTATCCTACTTTTTTAACAGCACTTACTATCTTTCAACAACCTACAAATTTACTGCAGTTAGCCTGGAGTTTTATTATCTCCCTTACCCATTCAAATGAAAGGTCCACAAAGGAAGAGATCTTCTATGTATTCTGTTCACTAACATACCCTAACCTAAAACAGTATCTAAGAGTAGCCACTCACTAAATGTTAATTAACAGAATGTATGAAACTCCATTGATCATTAGCCAAATTACACTAAACTGAATGAATCCTTGCCATAATCTAAACTGCTCAAAAAATTATTTGTACACATAAAATGGTTTTTATGTATCAAGGGATTTACCAATTTTTTTCTATAAAAGTTGCCTTGCTAATTTCTCCAAGATCTGGGAATACGGAGAAGATTCTGTATCAAGAAAATTCTTCCTCAGAAATAGTAGATATACTGCAGAGTCTATTAATCAGAAAGATCACATCATTTAGGGAATTTAAAACGACCTCGAATATTGGTATAGCTTGGGAGGCAGACACATGCTTAGCGTGCCCAAAGTCCTGGGCTTGATCCTCAACACCAAAAAATAAGAATAAAAGGCTGCATTCCACTTTTGTCTTTCACTCCTGATTTTTTCAATTTAATCAATTTTAATCAAATTCAGGGTAGAATAAGTTCACAAGTAAGTTAAATCAAATGACATATGAATTTCTTTCCAGCTTTATTCAGCTCTATCATGTTCTATTTGAAATTTCTGAAAGAACCTAAAATATTTATGTCAAGAATGTAGCTTAGGCTAAGGTAGGAAGATCACTGCAAGTTCGAGATCAGCAAGAGTGACAACGTGAGCTCAAGGTCAGCCTGAATTGCACAGTGAGACCCTGTCTCAAAAAAAGACAAAATTAAATCAATAGAATGTAGCTTAACAATGAAAGACTATTAATCAATAACACTAGTCTGAGATTTTATTCTTTCTTCTTTTTCTTCCAGTTTGGGTTTGGTTGAACACAGGGCCTTCACATTGAGCTACATCCCCAGTCCTTTACTTTTTATTTTGTTAGTCACTAAGTAGCCCAAGATGGGCTACAGGTTTTGCGGGGTTTGCTTGTTTATTTAATGTACTAAGCTTGAGTCAGATTACAGGAGACTAAATATTCCTGAATATTTATTATGTACACATCCTCTGATTATCTGTAAGATGTAACTGAGTACTCTTATTTATACTGATTAAATTATAGCTAAGGATATAATTCAGTGGTGGCACGTGCAAGGCCCCAGGTACAAAAAGGAGGGGGGCATAAACAATCTAAATATCCATCATTAAAAAATCTAGATGTAAATGTGAACAAAATACAAGATAAGTAACTAAGTGAGAAAATTCAAAGCAGATCAGACTTCCATATGTACACTCACACACATGTATATGTGTTAGGGACAGTAAAACACAAATGCATGAAAGATCATACAGGTAAATAATATTTTCAGATACAAATATTTTGGATAAAAAATAAACTAGAAAGAGTATCATTTAGAGAGAAGGCTCGGGAACCTTAGAATGGATGAGGACTATTTTCTATTTTTCTCCCTATACCCTTTTATGCTACTTAACTTTTAAAACTACATACATTATATATTTTCATTCCAAAAATAAAATGTTCCTTCTGTTTTTCTAAATCTCTGGATTTTTTTCCATGTTAACAGTATAATTAAAAGCTAGACTTAGAAAAACAAGAATAAAATATTTTTTAAAAAATTATTTTTTAAAGGAAGAGACCAAAAGAGACATCAAGAAAGGAAGATTTTTTTTTTTAGAGATGACTATTATCTACATGCCAATTAACTTAGTCAAAAGCAATGAGATTGGCATGCTTTATCTGAAACTGATATGCTGGTGGTCAGTGTTTTGTTTAAAAGTGACAGGGAGGAAAAAGAAATTCTTAGGAATGAAACAATTTGTTTCTTGCAACATAACTATCTTTAGAACACAGCACTTTAAACTGAAGGGATTTGAGGCAATACTCCATAGTTCATTCTCATGTTTTACAGATAAAGAAATATATTTTCACATAAACCAAATGACTAGCCTACGGCACAAAGTTACTTTGTGGGAGACAACACTAAAATAAAATCTCAGGACTCCCAGTCCAGAACTATTTCCTAAACACAGTCAAAACAAAAATAAAAACAAACTCTAGATATATTCATTTGTTAACATGTCTTAAGAAAACAGATCACAAAACAAATTACCATATTCCATTCTGGCTCAATAACTATTTTAAGGGACACAGAACTGGTTAACATGAAAAATGCTGATATAAAACTTTTACATTATTGATTGAATTATGTTTTCCCCCCAAATTCCTATGTGAAGCCCTAGCCCCTAAGGAACTGTATTTGGAAATTTAGAGTCTGCAGGAGGTAATAAAAATTCAATAATGTCATAAGGTCCGAGTTCTAATCCAGTAGCACTGGTGCACTTGAAAGAAAGAAAGAAAGAAAGAAAGAAAGAAAGAAAGAAAGACATCAGCACTCTCTCGTTCCACCTGCAAGAGGAAGGCCCTGTTAAAGACAGTGCAGGTCTGAAAGCAGGAGAGTGCCCTCACCCTCTATCAAGCACCTGATGTAGGCCACTGCCTCCAGAACACGGAGAACATAAATTCCTGTCATTTAAGCCCCCAAGTCTAAGCTATTTTATGATAGTCCAGGTCAATAACAATGATAGTTACATATACATAAAAATATTAAATGCTATAGGTAACTATAGTATATATATTAGGCACAGTACATGTATTAGGCATCCGCCTCTATCCTGTATGATAGAAATGGTCTAAATGTGCAATGTGTGCACACTCACGCATGTACACTATGAAGAGTGATTACCTCTAGGCAACAAGAGGAGACTGCTTTGACTTTATGCATGTCTGTTCCAGTGGAAACTCCTCCCTCTCCCCCCAAAAACGTGTGTTTTCTATAATTCAAGAACTAAAAAAGAGTGGGCGTGTGGCTCAGAGCCAGACCTAGGATAGCATACCCAAAGCCCAAAGCTTGACCTCTAGGAGGAACGCAGAGAATCTAAGCTAACAGAATGCAAAGCAACCTAAAATAAATAGATAAACAGAATTAAACCTCAATAAATGTTCCCAAAAATCATAGCACAAATTTTTAAAATATCGTTTCTAGGAACTGTAGGTGTTCATAACGTTGTACACAAAAACACATGTGCTTGTAGAAAAGTATGTTTTAAAAATGCTGCTACAAAATGTAAGTTTCCAAGTTAAAAAGAGAAAACAGTAGAAAAAAGTAAGGGAAAAAAAACCTAATGACTCACACAACATGGCTAAGTATTAAGGGAGTTACGCCAAGTAAAAAAACAAAGTCCAAAGAATTATACGCTACATAATTCCATTTATAGAATATCCTTAAAGTGACACAATTAAAGAAATGGAGAACAAATTAGTGGTTGCCAGGGAGTAGAAGGGAAACGACATTACAAAATGGCAAGCTGAAAGTGACGTGACTGTTCTGTCTTGATTACATTAGAGAGAACATAAACATATACATGGTAAATTCCATAAAACTAAACACATACATACATATGACACAAGTGCAAATTCAGCTGGGGGAAATGTGACTAAGACAGTTGCTGTACTAATTAATGCTGTTGTTGCCACTGAGGAACACTGGGTAAAGTGTACACACGATCTCTGTATTATTTCTTACAACTGCATGTGACTCTGCAATTATTTCATAATAGAAAGTTACTTTTAAAATAAACGAAAGACTAGACAATAAACCTCTTACCCATCAAACTATAAGGGAATAGGGAGAATTCTACAAAAGGACACAAAAGTGTTTTGATTTGTTTTGGCTATAATTTATCCTCCCAGAGTGTCATTTCAAATGTATTTTCATGGACAAAAAATGTTTTAGTTATTAGTTGATCTTACTTGGATTTATATTGGAATATTCGTCTTTGAGTTTTCCTCATAAAACTTACTAAGACATTATATATAGTTTCCTACAAGAATGTAAACTTCATTAGGGCAAAAAAAAATTTTTTTTGTTCATTGTTGCATTTCTATTTGAAAGTTTTCTATCCTGCAAGTTTTCTATTCTGCAATAAGTAATATTAAATGTGTGAAATAAATTGTTTTATAAGTCTTTGTTATATACTTAATTAGGCAATAAAAAATGTTTAAACCTAGACTAGTATCCTAATGTTAAATTCTCAGTCCTCAGTTTCCTGTAAATAGTTACAGATTTGTAAGATGAAAAATACAGTCTTGCCTTAAGCAAAAATAGCTATGTCACACAATTATTAAAATGAGAAAAACTAAGGCTGAAAAATTTTAAATTTGCCCAACGTCCCAAAGCCAGAAAGCAGCCAGGACTCCATCTTGGAGATATCTTATTCCAAAGCCTTCACTACTAACTACATTAATAGAACTGAAAAAGAATCCACTGGGTTTCAATACCGTATACAGTATACACGTTGACTTAATAAATAATTTAACTGCTAAATATTGAGCATCTTGAAAATTATACTGTTCAATTAAACACAGCAAATTCAGGTCCAAAAGAAATTTTTTTAAAAAGTAAAAAACTTAGGAGTAAGTGCCTTGCTTGTTATGCTTGCTTGCTTGTTTGTTTGAATGAAACATTCCCAGTTCTCAGGAGGCTGAGGCTGAGGAGAGCCACCAACTGGAAGCTAGTCTAGGCTAAGTAGTGAGTTCAAGGCTTGCCTGGATTACACCGCAAAACTGTTTCAAAAAACCAAAATAAACGAACAATTACAAATAACAATCTTGAATAGAGCATGTTTACTACCCTACTGCCAGCTAGGGCTGGAGAAAGAAAATATAACATACTGTATACATAAAAAGCAAGCAATATATCAGAGCACAGTTTCAATTCAAGTGGCAACTAAGTATACTAAGAAAACACTTGTGGTTCAGTTTCCCAATCCTTGCAAAATAAGGATAATTTTTTCACACACATTTACCTCCATGGTTTTGTTTCACCTGAAACACTAACACCTGAAATACTAAGGCAAGGGCCAAAATTCAAATGCCCAATAGTCCCCTACCTGGGGAGTGAGACCACATGCTCTCACTGCCCAGGCACCCTAATTCTAACACTAGTAATAGTTGCCATTCAAACAAAACCAGAAACCTATATTTTTCTATTAAATCTTTGAATTTTTGTTTTTAACTGCTGCTATCAATTAACTCAGTTAAAACCAACACCCACAAAACCACAATATAACCATAAATTTTGGTGACCAGGATGACTGCAATCTTAAAGTGGATAATGCCACGTTTAGAAGAGAATGTAGAGAGTAACTGAAATTCTCATTAACTTCTGGAGCGGGTGTGTAAATGTGCTACAATCACCTGGGGAAGTTATTTTACATCACTTACTAAGCCTGGGTCCTATAATGCATAAACTATTCCCTATTCTACACACACAGACAAACAGATCCTCTTGTGGTCCAGAAATTCTGATCCTACATAATCAAAGAGAAACTGACTTATTCACCAAAACACACACGGGAGAATTCTCAATGATCAAAAACCATAAACAATCCAAATGTCTAACAACAAAATAAGAAAATAAAATGTGATATAATCTCAAATTAGTATATTCCTACATAACAGCATGAATACACCTCACAAATACAGTTGAAAGAAACAAACCCACTATAGAGTACACAGTCCACTATTCCATTGTTATAAAGATGCAAAAAAGTACAGAACTAGTCTGTAATGCTAGAAATCACTGAGTTACTTTTGGGGAAAGGTAGTGACTGGGAGGAGGCAAAGCAGATCTTTGGGGGATACTAATTATCTTCTAGTTCTTGATCTGAGTGCTGATTATATGGTATATGTTCTCTCATTAAAGTCCCAAGAACTTCTGACTTGGATGTTTTTACCTAGGTAGGGGCTATATAGTTTTGCAATAACCTTTAAATCCATGTGTTGGAAACACAATCAACAATGAAGCAGTGTTGGAAGGTTCAAGGCATAAGAGGTTAGACTGGTAGAGCTCTGTGCTCATCAATAGACTAATGCCATTATAATGAGAGTTTACTTACTGCCAGAGTGGTCTTGTCATGAAGTCCTGCTTGCTCTTTGGCCCTTGCACTGTCTGCCGTGAGATGACACACTACAAAGACCTTCACTACCTGCTGGCACCAAAACTTCCCAGCCTCCAAAACCAGTGAGAAGTAAATTCCTTTATAAATTATTGAGTCTGTAGTATTTTGTTATAGCCATATAAAGCACACCAAGAAAACTGGTACCAAGAAGCAGGTACCTAAAAATGTGAAAGCAACACTAGAACTAACTAGTAGAGGCTGGAATAGTTTTGAGGTGCATCCTTGAAAAAACTTGTGTTGCTGTGAACAAAGTATTAAGGGCAACTCTGCTGAAGACTAAAGAAAACTGCACAAAAAGTCTGACACTTGTTAAGAGTTCTCATCAGAAGGCAGTTCTGGTGAGGTCTTTGATGGAATGAGGAACAAGGGTATTGCAAACTGCAGTACAGGCCATCCTGTTACAAAGTCTCAAACAAGTTAGGTGAATTGTGTTCATGCCTGTGGGCTTTATAGGAAGTGAAACTTAAGAACAAACTAGAATATATTGTGGAAGACAGTTTCTAAACAAAATATTAAGAGAAGCTGCATGACTACTTTTAGCTGTATACAGTAAGACTGGGAAAGAAAAACTTAGATATAGAATGTATAATGTGAAAAGAAGCAGAATAGAATGATACGGAAAATTCACAGCTTAAACATGGAAAGAATGAAAAGACTGAGAGGTGCAAATGGAAGAGGTGGCCACGCTACCCCTGGTTAAGATTAGTCCATACAGAAGGACTGAAGACAAAGCAGTAAAAGTGACCCAAAGGCATTTCAGAGACTTTTGAGGCTGCCTCTCCCAGGAGCAGGCCCACAGTGCCAGGTCTGGGAACTGAGCCAGGGCACCCTCCATAAGCTGAGTCCTGAATCACCTTGGAACTCTGCTCCCACACCTAGCAGCTACAGCTTAAGCAGGCCCAGGTATAGTTCCAGTCACCATTCCAAAGGATAATAGCTGTAAACTTTGGCAGTGTCCACGTAATCTAGGCACACAATGCAAGAGTTGTTGGGGCATGGTGGTCTCTGTGTACAAAAAAATGTCTCAGACAGCCTGAGGGCTCAGACAGAGAGACCTACCTGCAGAGGCAGACCCTCCCCAGAAAGCCATTAACAGGACAATACCTAGCAGAATAGCCCCACATAGCATAGAACTAACAATGGACCATCAGTGCATAACTTCAGCCTAGGAAAGCAAGTGAGAGGTTGTTGGGTGCACTGAACTCAGAAACACCATAGGGACAGGGCTGCCTTAGGGATATAGAGATTATTCTCCAGCTTAAAGATGTAACAGGCTCATGATGGGGCATAATTTATGTTTTGCTGCTGGGTATTGAATTCCATCACCTGATGTTAAATGGCTAACTACCAGTGGTTCAAGCCACACAATGGAACAGTCATGCATGTACCACTGATGACTGAAGCCAAGCAAGCAGGAATATGTTAATATGTTGTTTTCCTTGTTGGCCTGTGGACTTCCTTAGGACTACTTACCCTTTTCTTCTTGCCTGTTTCTCCCTTTTGGAATAAGAGTTATCTAAGCCAGGTCTGTTCCACTCCTGTATTTTGGAACCACATTATTTGCTAACTTCATTTGCACAAAGCTGGAGAAGAATTAACCTCCGAAGAAATCATGCCTTGAGTTTTACTTCTATCTGCTTTAGATACGACTCTGAACTTTAAGAGCTGATGCTATAAGAGGTTAAGACTTCAGGGGCTAACCATATTTATACTTTTAGAATAGCTATATTTTGCATTGTGAAAAGAACATTCAATTTGAGAGCCCAAATTCCATTCTATGGTTTTAATATTTCCCCTAAAGTTCTCAAGTTAGACACAATCCACAGCACAGAAACCTTTTAAGAGGGAGGACCTAAGAAGAGGTGATTAGGTCACAAGGTTGTAGGCAAACAAGTGGATTAAGGTTGTTACTGGGGGAAATGGGCTTGTTAGAAAAGCAAGTTGGAAACCCTCCTATCTCTTGCCTCTTAGGTCCTCACCACATGCCACCTTCATATAGGACTTCTCAGCCTCCAAAACGATGAGAAGTAAGTTTCTTCTCTTTATAAATTACCCAGTCCATGCTACTGTTGCAACAACACAAAATAACTAAAACACTATTTTACACAGGTAATTCAGTAAAAAGTATACAAATATACACACATGCATATACAAGATACCAGGGAGGCAAAAGAAAAATTTCTGCAGGTACACCTATTTTATTGAGGCAGATCAATTATGACCTCTCAGCTGAATGCTACATTCTTATGTTTAAGGACATAACATCATCTTAGTGATGCTACAAAATCAGATCAATAATGAATAGAATTTATTCTAATAGCAATACTTAGAATGTGTTGCCTATTTCAATTTCCTCATCACTTAATTAGTAAGTGACTTGCATCTCAAAAGCACAACAGAACACAGTAAAAGAAAGTTTACTAAAAACTAAAGAACCCAATCCATTTTCCTGATTCCTAAGAAAAGTTGCCCTTTCGGCAACCTAACTATTACTGATGCACCTGGACCCATACAGAGAACAGCAGCAGGAGCCCATCAAGTTAAAGCGACCACCATATAGACTCCAAATACATAAATTAGCTATTTATCAAATAACTATTAATTTTAAAGTGCTATTTTAAAACTGTTAAGACTCTATATCTAATCCTTCTAAAATATGAAATGGTCCCATCTATTACTACTATTTTTCTTCCACCTAATGTGCTTACTTTACAATTCATGTTCACTTGTTTATCTCCTGTCTTATCTTTCATGTTCCAACTCTACTCTTTATTTGTGCAGTAACAAGAAAACTGTAGAAAGATCACCTGTTAAAAGTCAAGACCAGCATTTTAAAACTTGTCTGTTTATGGGTAGGTACTGTTCACTTTCAATGTTTACTAAACAAACATTACTATTAAATTAATTTGAGCCGTAATCCAGTTATCCAGAGAAAAAGTGATAAAATTCTATCAGTAAAGTAACCTTTTTTTAAATGAAACATCTGTAGGTACAAATTTTCTGGGCATATCAGCCTCACCAAATATATCTATATTAAAATCAAGCCCATAATACCAAAAACCACACTTAATTTTTAAAACACAAATCTCTAGAAAGATGCTTAATATCCATAATAACAAATAAGTACTAAAACGTCATACCAAGTTTGTTTACAATTTTTCTAAAAAGACAAAAATGTTGACGTCCATCTTAAACTATCAAATTATTTTAAAATCTAAAAGCTCTTCAAAACCCAAAAAGACAGGAGTCCCATTGGTTTAGAAAAGATCTATATACTAGGGGGGAAAGGGAAAAATCTAGCAACTACCCTTTCGAGGGCAACATTCCATAAAATACAGGTTATATTTACGCTTACAGTAAATTACATTCCTTGCTAACCATAAAGTTGTAAGTCAAAAGATAATAGTAAGTGGATGTTATTCAGTGATAGAGCGCTCGTGTAGCATGCTGCAGGTCCTGAGTTCAATTCTCAGCCCTGCAAACGTAACAACAAATGAAAGGTAGAAATGATAAATATCCTTATATATGCCTTCGCCCAAGCGCTCAGTAGCACACCAACCTACGCTGCACAAGAAACGCATTCAAGGCCTCGCACTGTGAGTTGGCTAGATACTAAGCTGCTGAAGACAGGATCCCTACTGACATGCAGCTAACTTACTCTAGGTTTCAAGAAAACTGTGTTGCAATGCCAGTCTTGTGAAATTCCTACTCTGGACTCTCGATTAAACCTGTGAACCCTAGAAAAACTGCGGTCCTCTCCTTCCTAATCCTTAGAAAGCATTTCCTGCCTGGAAAAGCTCTCTCCTGCGAGCCTTCTACAAACTTTTTCCGTTCTTCCAGCCCACTCCATTAAGTCTTAAGACCGCCCCTCACCTCCCGCCCCCTACCCGCACACACTCCCACTAGGGAACCTCAACACTGCTGACACCACTCCACTCGGGCACGCAAAACACATGTGCCTTCAAACCCGGCCCCTTTCCACACCCCCCGGAAACGACACCCCCTTTCTCACCCGCCGCACGCCACCGCCCATCCCCCTCCTCCGCCCCTACTCCCAGCGCCCCAGTCCACCCACCCACGTTCCGGGGAACCCAGCCTCCCCTCGCTCCCGGGCTCGCCGAGGGCAATGGGAGGGAAGCCGGAAGAAGGATGGAGGGCCCGGGCCTGGCCTAGGCCTCTCGGGCCGCCCAGGGAGGTGAGGAGGGGGGCCGGCGAGCTGGGCTTGGTCCCCGAAGGTGGCAGGGCCTTCCTGGCCCGGGCCTTCCCCACGCCGCCGCCCCGCCCGGCCACACTCACTTGCCAGCCGCGGTCCATCGAGTCCTCCGCCGCCGCCTCCACCGCCGGCCGCCGCTCCGGCCCCGGGGCCCCCCAGCTCCGGCTTCTTGGGCCCCGGGGGCGGCCCGGCGCCCCCTCCCGGCGCGGCTCCGGGCGGAAAGCCGGCCCCCGGCGCGCCGGCCAGCGCCAGAGGGACGCTGTTGCTATGGAGGCCGAGGCCCGGGGCGGCCCCGGCGGCCGGGTCCTCATGCAGGAACTGACACTCCTCCCCGTAGAAGCAAGTCTTGTCCTTGGCGTAGTAGCGGCAGTACTTCAGCTTCACTCCCGCCGCCGCCCCGCCGGGGACGCCCCCAACCCCCGGCGGGGCCACCACCGCCACTGCCGCCGCCAGCGAGGGGGACGGGGAGGAGGCGGCGGCCGAGGGGGGCGGGAGGCCGCCGCCGCTGTTCATGGCAACGCCGCGGCCTCGTCTTCCGCCGCCACCATAGACGGGGGAGGGAAGGAAGACGCCGCCGGAGCCAGATAAAAGCCTAGGCGGGTGGGTCTGTCCCGCTGCGGGAGCCGGAGCCGCCCGGGGAGAGGGGGAGGGGAGGGGAGGAGGAGGGGGCCGGGAGGGAGGGGAGGGGGAGAGTTGGGGTTCTCACTCACTCGCTCCTTCTCTTTTCTTAAAGGGGCCGCGCGGGACGACGGGGCGGGCACGCGGCCCCAGAGGGGGACCGCGAGGGCGCGGGCTAGGGAAGAGGGAGCGGCGGCGGCGGCGAACGGCCGGAGAGGGCGGAGGGGGCGGTTTATTTTTAAATTCTGCCTCCACTCGCTCTCTCGCGCTCTGGTTCCTCCGAGTTGTTTATTCCATTTTCCTCTTCCTGAGCCGGCCGTCGCCGTTGCGCGTGCGCGCCGCACCGCGGTGGCTTGTGGGTAGCGGGAGCGCCAGAGGGAAGCCTGGCCGGGCGCCGGGCCCCCGGGGGCATCCGCGCTCTGGCGGCCTGGGGACGGGCGGTCGTAGGTGGCAGCGTTCCCGGAGGCTCTCGGCGTTGAAGTCCTCACGAGACTGGATACCGCCCTGTTTTGTGTCGTGTCCTAACGATCTAGCCAAGCGTCGCTTTGTCATTGAAAAGACCAAGTTGACAGTGCGCGGCCCTCTGGGAGTGGGCCGAGCCCTCGCTCGCTCGCTGCTTCCTAGCAGGGCTTGGGTTTTGCACGCTGCATCGCCTCTGCCGCTTCTGTTTTTCACCCCCGCCCCCATTTTCCTCCTTGCAGGTGATCAGAACTCCAGGACCGATTACCTTAGCTTCTGGGCTCTTTGTCAGTGGCTGGGCAAAGAACATGTTGGAATGGACAGACCCCCTGCTCAGCGCAGCACCTGTTTTCCCTGATATTTATATCACTAAATGCCCTCAGTAAGTTGTTACGAAAACTAAGAACCCGCCTGGGACAACACTGCCTAGACGTCTCGGCTAAGTTTCATTTCTAAATGCGCTAGATTGTTTTTCTTCCGTCAGCCTAGGTCTGGATTCGAAATTAAGTGTTAAAAGGTTATTTTTCCCTCAGCGACCTCTGATGTTTTGCTCTACTATATTTAAATTTTTTCTACAGGTTTTAAAGAATTGTAATGGCGATGAAGGAAATTTTAACAGTTTAACTTTTAGATTTTCATAAAAGGCAAATGAGAGGTGGTGTTGACAGTATTTAAGGAATTCTAGGTCACGGAAGAATGGATATAAACAAAACCACCATGCTGCAAAAGGTGGATCCTATGGATCATAAACTGGTAAGCCTGGTGATGTTCCTTAGCTAAATTCAAGAACTATAGCATTGTGTTACATCATTCTGTTTAAAAGCATTTTCACTTGTTTAATTTCTCAACCAATATTTATTAATCCCCAGTACTAGTAGCAGGAGTTGTACTAGGACCTGGAGAAGCCAAAGTGAGCAAGATACAGCCTCAACTGGTTTCAGTTGAGGGGGGAGGGTGCACACCTATAATCACAGCACTCAGAGGCTGAGGCAGGAGGATCACCAAGAGTTCAAAGCCAGCCTGGGCTACATAACAAAGACTTTATCTCAAAAAAAAATTTTTTTTAAGACATGTTTTTAAAATGGGAAAGAAGGACTGGGGATATAGCTCAGCAGCACATTACCTTCCTGGCAAGCGCGAGGTCATGAGTTCGATCCCCAGTGCCAAAAAAAAAAAAACCGAGGAAAGAAATGTTACCTACTTTCGAATGCCAGACTTATCCTCTGGTGTAGGACATAAAAGGTACATCAGCCATTATAAACCAGTGTCTTTGGTGCTATCCATATCACACTGACTATTAGAGAATATTACAAGTGTCAGACTTCCTGGAGGAAGTTAATAGCTTAGTGGCAGTGATTGGAAGCATAATTGAACTCAGACAGATCTCTATTTGAAACCCAGTGCCTACATTCCATAGATATGTTACCCGAGGTAGCCTGATTCTCTGTGCCTAATTTGTACAGCTGGGATACAGGAAATTTACAATGTAAATAAAATGTCTGATAGTAAAATTAAGTAGGCTGTAGCTACTGCTATCTGTTGGTACCATTGCTACAAGTGTAGTCAGTGTGTACAAAGAACATTCTACGCAAAGCAAACAGCGTTCACAAAACGCCTCGAGGTAAGTAGGGAAAGCTTTACTTGGATTGTTAAGGAAAGTAGAGAATTGAGCAAAGTCCATAGACGTCCTTATAAGGCCATGTTCAAGGAGTGGGTTTGTTGCTTGAGGACAATCAGATGTAATTTACAGAAGTTGAAAAAGTCAAGTAATGACATTCAGATTTCCATTTAGAAAAGCACATTTTGACCATAAGAACCCTATTAAGTCAAAAAAAAAAAAAAAGTCCTCATATTTTATACTTGAACAAAGTAAGGCATGGCCTAGAACAAAGGTACGGTTTTTTGTACTTTTGCAAAGCCAGGACTTAAACTGGCAGTTCCTGATGACAAAACCTTTACTCTTTGTCTTTGTCTTATCTGTTGTGCGATTGTTAAATATCTTGTATGTCTTCTGGCATCTCCTGATAAGGAAAGTAGTGTTTACAGTGAGACAACAGTTCTACAGATGGTACTACCGCAGATTAAGCATGCCAATCCTTCCTTGAGAATCTGTGCTATTCCAAGTAAATTCTGTGCTACACTCTGATACACAAAATGTTTGAGGCCACAGGTGTTACTGGGGGATTCAGAGGAAAGTGCCGAAAATAAATCATCCCTCAGTAACACATTTAACAAGGTCTCAAGGTTAAATTATTGTGAAAAAGTTAGAGAAAAGTACACAAAGATACTAGAATTAGGTATCATTAATACTCTGATTAATCAAAATGTTGACAAAACTAGCTCCGGATTTCTTGAAGAATACCCAAAGTATTAATAAATTGACATGAAAATCTTTTGAGACAGGGTTTCATATGTAGTTCACACTGGTCTTTTGGTACCGGGGATTGAACTCACGACCTCACGCTTAATAAGCAGGCGCTTAAGCCACTGAGCTACCCAACATGAAACTCTTTAAACCCCTTCTTTGGGCTCTGTCTTTAGCTTTTATGTAAAGATTTTATCTACTGCTTAGGAAAATCCTTAGCCCACTGTGACATGTTGCAGAACCAGTGGAGACAGATACCGAAGTGATGGATTAGTATTGATAGCTCTCTATCAGTTGGAAAAATATATAGTACTAAGATTAAACAATATGAATATAAATATTAAGCTTTTGAATCTGAATTAACCTAAGAGAAACAGCACATTCTGATACATCACTAATGTCCCATTTCCCCAGTGCCAGAAAACCAGTTGGCTGCATACCTTTTAAAACATTTAAAGTGAGCATTGCATTAGCCTGTTACTATTCTACTTTGCAAATAAGTGCTAGGAAAACCTATAAGAAATTTTATATTCAAGTACTCAGTGCAGTATTACAAAAGCCAAAAAAATTGCAAACAATCTAAAATTCTAAAAACTAGGGAAATACTCAAATAGATTATCCACTTGGAATTTTATGTAGCTATTTAAAATGATAGCCATAAAACTTACAACAGCGTTTATGACATCTTGTAAATATGTAACATGATCTAGAATTATGTTTGCTACATTACTGTAATGATGTTAAGCAAAAAAAAAGAAAGAATTAGCCAGGCATGATGGTACACACCTGTAATCCCAGCGCTTGGGAGAGTGAGGCAGAGAATTGCTGTGAGTTTGAGGCCAGCCTGAGCTACGTAGTGAATTCTAGGCCTGCCTGAATGATATAGCAAGACCCTATCACACAGCCCCAAATAGAAATAAAGCTTAACTACCCCCAAAACATTAATTTTAATGAGGTGACAGAATGACAGTGTTTTTTCTATTTCCCAACTTTGTTTTATGAACATATTTCTCATATAATAGAAAAATAAACATTAAAACTTGTTAGAATGTAATCTTAGCTACTTAATTCTGAAAAGTGGGTGCATATTTTTTAATTAAGTTATATTCTGTATTTTTTTGTTTTTAAATTATTTGGACACTTAACATTTCTCCACCTTTTCACTAGTGGTTCTCAAAGTTTATTTTATGGAAGACTAATTCAATGTTTAATAGAATATTAATACATATTATACAAAAGAAAGCATTCTAGAATTAAGAAAATTTGTGAAACTGTTAAACAGCTTTATTTACAAGTCTATTTCAGACCCTTCAATGTATTAATACCTGAGTATAAAAATGGAAGATAATAATTACCAAATTTTTTGACCATGGAATACTTTATTTCCTCTAATTATTTTGTGAAATTAGTGTTCCTAAAATACACTTTGAGGACTGGCCTAGTCACTTATTTCGTATTTTCCCCAAATAACCTGTTTGAAAAATTGTCTACATTCTTCAATCCCTTATCCCAACCCTTCTT
The DNA here is from genome assembly GCA_004027295.1 of Dolichotis patagonum. Classification (NCBI taxonomy): domain Eukaryota; kingdom Metazoa; phylum Chordata; class Mammalia; order Rodentia; family Caviidae; genus Dolichotis; species Dolichotis patagonum. The sequence goes on along the minus strand of PVJX010001036.1, from coordinate 21,505 downwards.
ATAGTTCGTACATTTATCTGTAAAAAGAAAACAGATGTAGGCCTAACCCTTGGACTTGTGCTCAGGTCTGTACCCGCTGATGTTTTCATAGCTCTTCTATATCTGGTATCTTCTCTCTCCTGATTCTAAACAGATAAATATGTAAAGGCTCACATTCAAGTAATTTTTAAGGAATCCATTTCAAGTGTGAAATTTTGCAGTGAAAACAATATCCAAGAAACTGAAATAGTACTTAAAAGGTCAAGCCACTTGGGAGACCAGTTTGGGAATCTGTTTAAAATTTTTAAATATACACACCATATGGCCCAGGATTGCCACTTGTGGTATCTACCATAATGGGGAAGGGAAAAAAAAAAGACTTCTTTTGAGAAATAGGAATGAGTGTTAGGGCTTGAGCCCAGCGCCTAGTACATGCTAAGCACCAGTTCTAGCACTGAGATCCTACACACCCAGCCTCCAGAGAAACATTAGTGTTCAGGATAGCAAGCATAATGTTCAGGTGAGGAATTTTCAATAATAGTAAAATTGAGAGTAACCCAAATCTTCATAGATTGGTGGATCTGTATGTACCACCATTCTTTTAAGAGCTATCAAATGGAAAGGGCAAGTTGCAGACACCTGTGTGGAAATGACACCATTTATATAAAAAAATTAAAAGGCATTTCCTATAAGGATCTATATACATTAGATAGGATAAGCATATACATTAGAAGGATAAACATTAAAGTGGTACTAGGGTGGAACTGAGAATAGTGATCAAAAGGGACTTTGTAATGTTTCAGATTTTACAAGAGTATTCTGCTTTGCTTCTGTGATTAATTTTTTTAATGAAGAAAATTTACCATTGAATCATCCATCCATAACCGATATCGTCCTCTTCCATTCATTCTTAAGAATAATCTGGCTTTTTTTTTTTTTTACTATGTTGGAAATATTTTTGCCAAAGCCACTACTGGCCCAGGTGGCAAATTCTTCACATCCTTTTCAGCTACTTTCTGTGTCCTCTATAATACTCGACAGTGTTAGCTGTCTCCTCAGCTCTGCTTTCTCTTGGATTCCAATCACCCTATCTCTCGGCTCTCCTCCTACCGTATCTTTTCAGGTCCTTGGTAAGGTTTCCTCTGCTTGTGATAGTCAGTGCTGCCTGCATGGTAGGTCTTTCAGAAATATCTGTGAAATATGTAGCAAGTAATTTATTTTTCAACACAATGCATAGTTACCCTTTAAGATTTACATGTGTGTTGTGACCTGAAAAAGTACAATGGATTTGGAATTGCAGAGTAACCAGGGGGAAACCTGGTTTTTACTACATTACTATCTGGCTTTCAGCACGTCTCTTAACCTAACTTAGCTTCAATTTCTTCATTTTTAAGGTGGAACGAATACCTACCTTAAGAAGTTGTCTTGAGGACTGAATGATGTAATGAGAACCTCATAGAAAAAATAATGTCTCAGGTACTAAATGGAAAACAAAAGTTTTCATTTCCAGTATTATTTTAACCACCTTTCTGTGTAGTAGGAATTTTACTTCTGACAACCTTGTATTGTATTTCCTTTAATATCACTTCCTTTAACATTCTCTCCTGCATTCCTCTACTTGGATGATGACTTTGGCAATTACTATAATGCTCAGGCTTCATAGGGTTTCACAGCTTTGGAGGCAAACAGGCATGTTTTTTGTTCTCCCAACAATCCTGTGAAAAACTTAAAATGAGAATGCTGTTGTAATATTGGGGTTCTGAAGGTTTAGAAGAATGTGAGATTCTATAACTTGCTGAGGTTCAAACCCAGGTCTTTTTTTTTTTCTTAGGGTTTTTTTTTTTTTTTTTTTTTTTTTTTTTATCGGTACCAGGGATTGAACTCACGACCTCATGCTTGCAAGGCAAGCACTTAAGCCACTGAGCTAAATCCCCAGCCCCAGGTCTTTAAGCGCCATTTTTCTGTGTGCTTTCTCCCAATCTACAGCCATTTCCTTAGGCATTGGGTCCTTTCATTCTGGATTTCCTCACAGTTGTTTTTGGCTGCTCCCAGGTTAGATATGTTTCCTCTTTACCCTCCATTGAGCTGTATCAAATCCATGTTTACTTTCCTTGGATTCTCAGTCATTGTCCCTTACACAAATCTAGGATTTCAAAACCTGTAACATACTAATACGAAGGGAAAGTAAATTTCAATATAACTCGTGAGGTATAGCAGTAATGCTCACAAATGCAACAGGATTCCCAATTTTGACTAGAAGAGCGGTAGATAATAAAGTGATGAGATTTTTTTTCTCTCTCACTTAAACTGATATTCTTAAGTATTACTTTCCAAGTAGGGACCTTTGTAAATACCACCATTATTCTAAATTGTATCTTGAGATTTATGTTAGTATCCTAATCACACTTTTTATATATCCTCATTGTAGCAAATCTTTATTCTTTAAGATTTGATTTTAGGGCCTGAGGATTTAGCTCAGTGGCTTACGCACTTGCCTGTTAAGCATGAAGTTGCGAGTTCAATCCCTGGTACCAAAAAAAAAAAAAGATTCAATTTCAGGAAGTGACTCAGTAATAAGAGTCATAATAAAAGTTATTGAGCTGAACTATGCTGTTTGTGATTAAAAGTAATTTCATTATAAATAAAGTAAGTATTCTTGTGTGATTCAAAAGCTGGTGCTGAAAAGAATGTCATAAAAACAATGCTGGCGTTATTATGATGTATTTCCTCCCTAGGTAACTATAATAGCTATTTTGCAAGGAAAGTTTTGACTTGATTATATAATGTTTGCTTTTTTAAAATTATTTAAGGGGAAAAATAAAAAGTAAAATAAAAAAAGATTATTTAGAGTTCTTATTTACCACATTTCCAAAAGTACTAAATTTGTCATACTGCAGCGATGCATGCGTACCACAACTCTCAGTAGCCAGATCATAGAAGCAGCCTATATGCCAGCCATGGATTAAAGGATAAAGAAAATGTGGTATATATACACAATAGAGTACTGCCATGTGATAGGGATAAATTTGAGTCATTTGTAGGAAAGTGGATGGATCGGGGACCATAATACTATACGGAATAAGTCAGCCATAAAAGCTTAAATAAGGTTTCTGTAATCTGAGAGACCTAAAAAGCCATGTTAAGCAACAGGGAGGTAAACTCTGTAGATCGAAAGGGGTCTGGAGGAGGGAAGGGGAAGTGGGGGGGTGAAAATCATCCAGATACAGAATGTGTGTATATCCCATGCTCAAACTGACAGGAGTGATCATGGAATCACAAGCATATACTAGTTTTAAAAGTTTGTAAAAAAAAAAAAAAATAGCCTAGATCTGGGAAGCTGAGAAAAGATGGAACGTTGGGGCCCAGCCTAAGCCATGTAGTGACTTAGCAAGACCCTATCTCAGAAAATCAAAGTGTAAGCACCCGAGGTTGTAGCTCAGTGCGAAGGCCTCGGGCTCAATCTCCAGTACCGCAGACAGTCCAGAGTGGAAACCACATGTGAGTAATTACACTTGACTTTTTATTTCCAGAAGTGGAATTTGCTATATATATTGTGTTCATGAAGAAGTTTGTCAGTTTATGTTCTAAGCACTGCCATATTTTTTTTAAATTGAAACAGGATTTCACTTAGGCTACCTTCAAAATTGCAGTCTTTCTACCTCAGCCTCCCAAATAGCTGGGACCACGGGTGTGCATTACTGTAAGCCCAAAGTACTGAGTGTGACACGGAACATTATGTAAAGCTAAGAGGCATACTCCACAACAGTTTATTTAGTGATGCTGAGGGTTGAACCTTGGGCCTCACACGCCAGGCAAGTATTCTACCATTGAACTGTAGTTCCCTGCCCTTATTCTGAAACTGAGTCTCACTGTATTAGGACCTCTGGTTCAAAATCCTGCTTCAGCTTCCCCAATAGCTAAGATTTCAGGCTTGTCCACCGGACCTGGCAATGATAATCTTAATAAATGTCTATGAACCAAATAATAAAAAAAGCAGTCACCTAGCTGTACAAGAACACCGCTAGAATCATGCAAACAATTAGAAGAGTTTACTCTCAGATTTTAGCATGTGAGTTGTTTTTTGTTTGTTTGTTTGTTTGTTTTGGTACCAGGGATTGAACTCACGACCTCACGTTTGCCAAAGGTCGTGAGTTCAATCCCTGCTACCACAAAAAAAAAGTAGTTTTATTAAATAAGAATGAATGATAATCACTGACACAAGGACAGAATGAGCCAAGAGTAAGGATGAGATGGGAATTTATAATAAAAGTTGAAATTGATAAAAACATTAAAACATTTAAATAAGACCAAATTTGGTTATTTGAAAATAGCAATAGAGGGCTGGGGATTTAGCTCAGCAGGATAGCGCCTGCCTGGCAAGTGCAAGGTTGTGAGTTCAATCCCTGGCACCAAAAAAAGAAAAGAAAATAGAACTAGATAACACTCCTTAGAAGTCTGATGACAGGAAGAAAATTGTACATCATTAATATTTTCAAAATCTGTGAAAACATCCTTTAAAATTGAAGATGAAATAAAGACTTTCAAACAAAATGGGGGAATTCCTCCCTAGCAGATTCACACTAAAGAATTTCAGATGGAATGAAGAACAATAGCGAAGGTAAAAATTTGTGAGTAAAACCAAATAAAAATGAATATTGACCATTAGAACAATGCCTTGCAAAGTTTTAAATAATTGCAGAACTAAAACCCATGAAGACATTAGCACATGAATTACCAGAGACCACAAGTTCTTTCAATTCTAAAGAAATACAAAAGTAAATCAAAGATGGGACATGAATTACCAGAGACCATAAGTTCTTTCAATTCTAAAGAAATACAAAAGTAAATCAAAGATGGGTGGTATATGCTTTAAGGTTACTAAAAGAATATATAACCACCTAACAGAAGAGGGAAAGGGTTTTTAAATGCAAAAGAAACCAAGAAAGGAAAGAAAACACTGAACAGAGAGAACAAATAGGAAACAAGTAATGTTTTAAATGTAAATACACTAAACCCATGAAGTTCCAAGACTTTCAGAATAGATTAAGAAAAGGATAAGAAAACTATATGCATATTAGGTTTCAAATAGAAAACAGTCACTGTCTGGGGGGGATAAGGGGAGGAGTTACCTGGGCATGGTGGTGCATACCTATAAACCCAACGGTTTAAGAAGCTGAGGCAGGAACACCACACAGTTGAGCTCAGCCTGGGCAACTTAGCAGTTTAGTGAAATTAAAAAAATAGAGAGAGAGACATGTAGCTCAGTATGAAGGCCCTAGGTTCAATATGAAATACTGCAAAAAAAAAAAAAAAAGAAATGGAGAGGAGGGAAGAAAACTGACTGTAAGGTTTAGATCTTACCCAGTTAGTCAGCCAGTGGCAGGATCTGTTTGGTTGATGTCAACATCGGTGTAGAACTGCAGCTGCTACAGGTCAGCCTGACCAGCAGTGCGGAAGGAAAGCTGGATGTGAACAAGGGCAAATAAGAAACTAAAAGAACAACGAGTCCAGGCAGACAAACTGGACGCACATCTGTGCCTCACTGACGTCAGAGGTTGCCATGGTGTTACCCTGCACTTTTAGGAAAGCTGAAGAGAGTTGCGAAGGGGCATCGGGCTCTAACGCTCCCCCATGTCACTATCAGATCACATTGATCAGTGACAGTCTACACAAGTTGCCATGGTGTCTGGTGCTCTACGCTCACATCATGGTGTCTGCTGCTTTACACTTACCCTCCAGTTGCACATAAAATCCTTGTCTGATCGAGAACCATACTCAGAAAGAAATTCTGGTGAATACAATTCTAGGTTAGCTGGTTTCACATAGTGCAAAGCCAATATAGTCCATAACTTAACATTTATGTATACCTTTTCTTTAGACATTCAGATTTGCAAATGAAGACAAAAGCAAAGTCATGTTTACATCTAAAATAGTTGGCTTCTTTCATAACTTTAGCCCTCTTCCAATGGGAGAATACAGACTGCCCATGTTTGGGTGATACTCCTAGCTGAATCATAATGTAAGATAGATGTATAATGTAAATCTTACAAGATTAGTTACTGTTAGCACAAATTATGGCCCGTGGAGAGTAATAATGGAGAGGACAAAGATGTTTAACATACACAAATATATTCAAATCGAAAGACTATTCTAACCTTTATTGCTGCCATTTGGTCACAACCAAGTTTTTTACATGACTTTGTTCTTCCACTCCCCATTTCACATTCATGGGCTCAGCAAGCGCCCATGTTCTTTGATTCCTTGTCTGGTGACATAACCCAAACGTTTCCAGAAAAGTCCATGCTGTTATCCATCCTGGCCCTGTGGGGAAGTGGTAGTTTCTACTGACGCTGTCACTGGATAAGGGAGTGCGATGAAAGGTCCCAGGCAATCTTTGCTTTCCAGACACATTACTCACCTGTGTAAGAATGACCCAGTCTTCTTGATAGTCAAGATCAGACACCCTGGCCACTAAAATTTCCTTCATCGATTTGCTTTCATAGAAAGCTAAATGTGGCTAAGTGCAACCTCAATTCCTGATTCAATGGATCAATTAACAAGTGCCCCTCTTTACTAGAGGCAGCAATAATCAGATTGGAGAACGAATTCCAACAAATTCAAAAACAATACAGAGAGACCATCTATAAGGTTGTATTCTATTTTTGTTAGTGCTGAATCACAAGCCAAACATTGGTTGGTAGCAGTCATTTATTTCTGCTTACAAATCTGCAATTTTGATAGTATTTGATAAAAATGGTTTATCTCTCTCTGCTTAGTGCATCATCACTGCTGTAGTTTGGGATCTGGGGATCCACTTTCAAGATGTGTATGTCCCAGGAGTGTAAGGATAGTTCAAAAGTTGAAAAATCAATGTAATCTACCATATTAATGAAATGAAAAAAAAAAACACCTCAATAGTTACAGGAAAAAATATTTTAATAAAATTTAATGCCCAAGATCTAAAAGTACTCATAAACTGAGAATGGAAATTATCATATTTAACCTAAAAAATGGCATTTATCACACACATTTTTTAAAACTCTACAATCAAATGGCATACTTAATGCTGAAATGTTGAAAAAATTTCCCTCTGAAATCAGGAGATAGGATTGCCATTATCACTTTAATGTAGTACAGGAAGCCCTATCCAAGATGAGTAGAGGATTGAAAGAAAAAAATAAGAATAAAACATCTGTAGGCAACATGGTGGTGTACTGCTCCTGGGTAAAAAATTAATATACAGAATTCACAATATATGTACCAGCAAAAGTTAGAAAACTGAAAATGTTTAAGTGATACCACTCATATGATCATACCCAGAAACAGTTATAATAAAATGTATTATAAAAACTCTAAATATAGAACCATACGATAGAACAATATAGTGAGAAAAATATGAATTATTAAGGAAGACCTAAATAAATGAGATAGAGCAAGTTCATACATTCGAAATATGAAGAGTCAATTCTCCCTGAACTGGTGTACAGATGCTCCTAAACTGACAATGAAGTTACATCCTGATAAACCCATCACGAGTTGGAAACATATTTAACGCACCAAATATCAGCGCTTAGCAACCCAAGGCACTCTGGCGTGTCAGTTATTTACCTGGGTCATGTGTCAGACCAGGAGCTGCTCACCACACTGCCGAGCCCCGCTGGGAGGATCACCCTGTGCATGTATGGCTGGCTCAGGAAAAGATGAAAGTCTGAATTTTAAGTCTGATGTCTACTGAATGTACATCACTTTAACAGCATTTGTATAGATTTGGTGCAATCATAATCAACTCGGTAGGATCTGTGTGTGAACACACCTCGGAGCAGTGAAGAAAGTGTAGTCTTTTCAGTTGTCAGATTCCTTGAATAAACACATGAGATTCTGGAAGAAAACCTGATCCCACGTTACACCTACAGAAATCAACTTCAGGTAGAATATAGGCTTGAATGTGAAAATAAGATGATAAATCTTCCTTAAGATAATATGGCAGAATATCCTCATAATTCTGAATTAGAAAAGGTTTTATGAACAGGATGTACAAAGACATTAAAAGGGAAAGAATAAAATTGTATTAAGTTAAGAAATTAGCATTTAAAAAAAAAGAAATTAGCATTTAAAGATACAACAAAGATAGTGAAAAGTGGGACTGGGGTAAGATATTTACAACACATACAGCCAGTAAAGGACTTATAACCATAATATGTAAATTCCTTCAAATCAATAAAGTGATAAGCAACTCAAGATGATAGAAAAATTAGCAACAGACTGGAAGAGACATTTCTCAAAAGATGATATACAAATGGCCAAAAGCATATGAAAAACTGTTGACCATTGGCAATCAGAACAAAAATTGAAAATGAATCCTATGGTATAAAATGCCTATAATTGCCTAAAATTTAAAAGGGACAATATCAAGTATCAAAAGTACAGAATATCTGGAACTCTTATATAATGTTACTAGGTATTAAAATTGGTATAGTTCCGTTGGGAAAGAGTTTACTGTCTATTTAAATATATACAGGAGCTGGTGTGGTGGTAGGTGCTGTAATCCCAGAACTCGGGAGGCTGAGGCAGGAGGATCATTGCGAGTTCAAGATCAGCCTGAGCTACAAAGTGAGCTCAAGGCCAGCCTGAACTGCATAGCAAGACCTTGGCTCAAAAAGACCAAAAGTAAATAAATAGTAACTTGGTTCCTAAGAGAATTTCTAATAGAAATGCATACATTTCTTTGCAGCAAATGTGCATCAAAAGGCATGCATGGCATTGTTCCCAGAAACATTGTTCATTACAGGCCTATACTGAGAAAAATGCTAGTGTTTACCAACCAGGAAATGGATAAATACTGACATATTTGTCTAGTAGAATACTACACAACAGTAAGATGAATGGATTATTGCCACCTAAAGCAACATACATGAATCTCACAAACACAGTGTTAAGAGAAAGAAACCAGGGATGGAGTAATTCTGTGTGATTCCACTTATAGAAGTTTGAACAAGCAAAACTGATCTGTGGTTTTAGAGGTCAAGAAAGAGCTTACATTTAGAAAGGAGAGAGAAGACCTTTAGGTGGTGTGAGGGAGACTTTAGAGATACTGGTGATGTCTTCTTTTCTGACTTGGATGATGATTACAAAAATGTGTTAGTTTTGTGATGATTCATTGATCAATATGTATGGTCCTAGTGATATAGGGGAATGAAACTCCCGACTACTAGCTTGTGTAAGAGCTCGTGTTCTCTAAAATCGAAGAATGAATTTTAGGAACAACAGAGGTGAAGAGTAGAATATATTTATTGAGAGAAAGAAAGCTTCTATCTGAAGAGAGACAGAAGGGGGTCCTGAGCGGGTTGCCCAGGACGCTGTCTTTTCCAGGGACTTTTATAGAGTAAAACCATGCGTTTAAGGTGGGACACAACTGTAGTTAGCCAATAAGATCAGTAGTTCAGGTAAAATTGATTACACTGGGGACAAATGGAAAGCGAGCCATGTAGAAAGCGGGCATTCTTAGAGAGCAGTGACTCTTCCCTAGGGATTGGAATGGTGACTCCTGACTCCAAGGTGATCCAGACTTAATCCCTAAGGATTATACTTAAGGATGTGCTTGCATTTGTTTTTCCTTCTGTCTTGAGATCTGGCCCACAGCATGTCCACTCCAAGGTCATCAGACATCTGGTCCTCTGTGCCGCTTCCTTGAGACCCCAGCCCTGTCTGACTGCCTATAGTATTTCTAACTGGCTCAGCTGCCTGTAACACTAGTTTGTTCACTTTTCTCTTTATATGCTATACTTCATTTTAAATATTTTCAAAAGTAATGAAATAGGGCCTGGGATTTAGCTCAGTGGCATAAATGCCTGCCTGGCAAGCACGAGTTTGTGAGTTCGATCCCCGGTACCAAAAAAAAAAATGTAATGAAACATACAATATTGGGATTTAGATCAGTGGTATGACATAGATTAGAAGAGATTAAAAGTTGTGTATGTGTGGCAAGAGACATTGTAATGTTCACCATCTTATAACCATTTTTTAGGGTTCAGTTTATTAGAGTTAAGCATGTTCACTTTGTTGTGAAATTGCTTTAATTTTACAAACCTGATTGCCATACCCTGAAACACACCTCCATTCTCCTCTTGCCTGTTAATCAGCATTTTACTTTCTGTTTTATGAACTTTGGTGTCTTATGTAGGGAGAATTCTGCTGTATTTGTCTTTTTATGTCTGGCTTATTTCACCTAGCATAATGTCCTCAAGGATCATCCAGGTTGTAGCATAGACAAGTTTTTTTTTTTCCTTTTCAGGCTGAATTAAAATTCCAATATACATTGGAATAGACTGCAGATGCCACATTTTATTTCTCCACTCATCCTTCAGCGGACGTTTACATTCAAATGTATTTTAAATATTGTGAATAATGTTGCTATGAACACCAATATGAAAATATCTGTTTTGAGATCTTGCTTTTAATTCTTTTACATATATACCAAAAAGAATTTCTAGATCATATGGTAGTTCTATTTATTTTATTTTTGAGGAGTTACCATACTTTTTATGGCAGTTGTACCATTTTACAATCTTAACATGAGAGTTCTGATTTTTTTACATCCTCATAGCACATTATTTTCTGGTTTTTTTTTTTTTAACAGTAGCCCTAATATACCTGAGGTGATATGTCATTGTGATCTGTAAGTTCAAGGTTTTTTTTTTTTTTTTTTTAAAGGAATGCTGTTTGCAATCTATGGCAGGAAATCTGAACATCTATGACAAATAAATGCAGAGAGGCAAAGAGAGAGAGATGAAGCAGCCACGGTCCCAACATTCCTTCAAGGGCAGCAGGCCCAATGACCTAAATTCTTCCCTCTAGGCCCTGCCTCCTAAGGGTTCCACTGCCTCCCAGCAATGCCACCAGCAAGCCTTTAGCACACAGGGCCTTTGGGAGACATTGAAGATTCAAATGATAACAAATACCATCCCTAGGCTGGTGACTCCCAAGTTTTTATCTCCAGCCCACAGCTCTTTCTGACCTTTCAACTTGTGTGTCAAACTGGTTTACCTGATACCATTTGAACTGTCACAGACATGTCAACCCTAACACCTAAAACTGCTCTCACTCCCCAAACGTCTTTTTCAAACACCTGAGTCATTTCTCCGCCCTTTTTCTCTGTCTCTGTCTCTGTCTTTCCTTCTCTCTCTGTCTCTGTCTCTCTGTCTCTCTGTCTCTCTCTGTCTCTCTCTCTCTCTCTCTCTCTCTCTCCTCTCCCTCTTTCTTCCTTTCTTTCTGCAGTACTGGAGATTAAACCAGGGACTTTCTCAGTGATCTATATTCCCAGCCCTTTTTTGTGTGTGTGTGACAGGGTTTCACTACATCACTTAATTGCCCAAGCTGGGCTCAAACTTTTGATCCTCCTGCCTCAGCTCCTCAGAGTGATGTGATTACAGGTATGTACCAAACCCAGCCTCTAAACACCCCATTTTTTAGAGACAGAAAACTGAGTCATCCCAAACACTCTTCCTTCTTTCTTCTTTCTGTACCTTCCAAGTCTACCTATTTTCTTCTTGTCCCCTCTTACTGCTGTGACCATTGCTCAGATCGTTCATCTCTCCTCTAAACAACTGCCTTAGCCTCCTGCTCTTTCTTGTCAGGTCCATTCCCCACAGAGCAGTCAAGATTTTAAAAATGTACACTGGGCGGCTGGGAGTGTAGCTCAGTGGCAGACCCATGGTTAGCATGCGTAAGGCCCAGAGTTCAATCACCAGCGCTGGGAGAGAGAGAGACAGAGACAGAGACAAAGAAAGAAAGAGAAGTAGACGTAAAGTCACACCTCACTCTATTCATATTAAAACCTTCATTCACTTCTCACTGAATTTAATATAAATCCAAGCTCCTTAGCATGACCATCAACCCCCTCCGCTATCTCACCACCTCATCGCCTATCAATGCAGCCTTCTGGCCTGATCCTACTTCCTCCACACACCAGCCCTTCTTTCCTCCAGGCTCTTTGTACAGACCCTTTCCTCCTTCAAGAACGCAGCCCCGCCCTACTATCATACAATTTGCCTGACTCACTGGAGCAAATTCTCCTACAGACCTCTGCTGGAATCTCTTCTACAGGCCTATTTTTTCTTTCCAGTTTAAATTAAGGCTCCTGTGCAGGGTCTCTTGCAGTCCCCTAGCCTTTCCCCCTCAGCATATATTAGAGTTTGTAATTACAGATTATTTGTTGAATGTCTCATTAGCCTACAGCCTCTGGGCTCCATCAGGACAAGGATTCTACTTAGCTCAGCAGCTGGTACACAAAAGGCTTTCATTAAATATTTGTTAAATGAATGAGTAAACAAATATGATGCCTAATTAAAACTAAGCAAACCTACTAAATATACAGTCAGGATTAGAAGGTAGTAATTTCTGCTCCTCGTCTTACCTTATGGCACGGTTTTCATATCAACTTGTTTGTTTGCAAGCAAATATTTTCATTCTCCAAGCCTAATGATAATGATTTTCTAAAAGTATAATTAGAACTACAAGTAGTCCTTGGATGGAAAAATGGAACTTGTGACCCAATGAGGTTGTATAGCTTGTAAGTGGACCAGCCAGGACAGGACACCAGGTCAAATAATTGTGGCATCAGCAACTGTTTTCACTGGGAGATAGGAATGAGTTTCCAAGGTGGGTGGGTGGGCCAGGGGGATTCCAGATCCTGAGTTTGCTAATACAAATGTTAAAGGATATTTATAATTCTTATCCCCTGTAATATTTTAAATACTTTTCAGGTTTGTTTAGCTATAATTTGTTTTCCAAACAGCTAAAAATAACTTGTCAGTTATAAACCTATAATAATTAAGCATTTTAATATTCTTAAACTACCATTAGAAATATATGACAACTTCATAGAGTATATTTTAGAACATTGTGTTCAAAAATTGCTATGTGTGGTTTTCTATTTGCACAGTAGAATAGATAATATAATGCACAATATATGTACTTTATTTTATTTTTATTTTTTCAATACTAAGGATTGATTCTAGGGTCTTCAAACTAAGCTGCATTCCTAGCCCTTTTTATAATTTTTTAATTTTGAAACAGGGTCTTGCTAAGTTGCTCAAACTTATAATTCTTCTACATCAGTTTCTCAGAGTGCTGGGATTAAAAGTGTGTACCAAAGGCCCTGGCTCTATACCTCAGGGGTTCAACTCAGCTAGCCATGCAGGTCCCAGAAGATCCAAGCTCTTCCCATCCCAGCATCCCACACAATCAATCAAAGCAGCACCCATCTAGCTGCATAGGTCCTGGAGGCTACCACCCCCCATCCAGCCCCGCCTAGAGCTCCAGAACCGTCCACTCGGGGAGCAACCTGACTAGCTGTACGGATCCTGGAGGTTCTGAGCTCCACCCATCCCAGCACAAGGCCCCAGTGCCATACACTGGCATGTGCCTCAGCTAGCCACATGGGGCCTGCAGGATCAGACCTCTGCCCAACCCAGTACAACAGCCAGGTACCATTCATCAGGGTGCACTCCAGCCAACCTTATAGGTCTTAGACTAGCCAAGCTCTGCCCAGTCCAGTGCAGAGCCCAGGAGCCATCTGTGGAGCATCCCAGAGAGAAGCACAGGCTTGGAAGAGCTCTGCTCAGAGACCTTCTGCCATTTGGGGTGAGCACCGATGAGCAAAAAAGGGTAGAAATTCTGCCCATTGTTTTTACATCATCCCAAGAACCTCTGTTCAGAGGAACCCAGGTGCCTGGCCCACCACTTTCCACCACAGGACAGTCAGTCAGCATGATAAACACCTTCAGCTTCATCAGCTTGTATGGAAGAACCCAGCAAAATGACAAAATGAAAGAGCAAAGTGCATGCTCAGAATTCCAGCCCACCGAGAACATGTCCAGGAGACACCAACATGAAAGACCTGGAAATCGGACAACTGAAATTCTGAAATGATAACAACAAAATAAAGAAACAACTCCAAGGGGCTATAGAGGAAAACAGATCAGAAATAAACTCTCAGGTAAAAAAAAGAGATGACAATCATTATGAAAGAAATGTTGAGCATATCTAAAGAAGATGTAGATAAAAAAATAGAGGAACATAAGAAAATCATAGAAACCTTGAATGAACAATATAGGAAAGAATTTAGAGTGCATAAAACAATTCAAAGAGATATTCAGGAAATTAAAAATTCCACTGGAAGCTGGAAAAACCACTTGAATGATGTTAAAGATAGACTGTCAGACCTTGAAGACAGGATGGAAGCTAATGATCATGAAAGGAAAGATCTCTTAAAAATAACAAGGAACCAGGAAATAATAATTCAATAGCTGCAAGATGATGCAAAGAAAAATACTGTATGAATGATAGGTGTCAAAGAAAAGGCAGGAGTCAACACAAATTACATAAAAAAGACTATTTACAGAAATAATAGCAAAAAAATTTCCATGTATGGGAAAAGAATCTGACATCAGATAAGTGAGGCATATAAGGCTTGATATAGTCATAACCAAAATAAATCTTCACCCAGGCGTAATAATTAAGATCCCAGAAATTCAGAATGAGAATACAATACTAAAAGCTATCAGACAAAAGAAACAGATCACCTATCAGAGTCATAGCAGACCTCCCAACACAAACCATCAAGTCAACAACATCTTGGAGTGGAGTATTTCAAGTCCTAAAAGAAAATAACTTCCAACCCAGGGTGATGTACCCTGAAAAACTAATTTTTCAAAATCAATACAGAAATAAGATACTTCCATGGCAGAGAACAACTGAAGGAATTTCTGACCACACAACCAACCCTACAAGGTATACTGAAAGATATACTAGAAAGAGGTAAAGATGCCCACAATTCCAAAAACAACAATGGAAAGAAACTAACAAGCAGCACAAGCAATTAAACAGAGAAGAAATAAAAAACCAATAACAGAAAGAAAACATGAAAAGGATAAGCCACTACATATCGTAATAAGCATCAATGTAAATGCCTTAATTCACCAGTTAAATGAAACAGACTGGCAGAGTGGATTAAGAAAATCCAACAATATGCTGTATATAAGAAACACATAACTGAAAAGGAAATTCATATACTGAAAGTCAAAGGATGGAAAACAATACTCCATATAACAGGAACCCAGAAAAAAAGCAAAGGTAGCTATTCTGTTTACAGACAATGTGACCGTCAAACCAAGAATAATCAAAAGAGATAAAGAAGATCACTACATAGGGGTAGTTAGGAGTAAACTTTAGGAACAGATAACAATCATAAATATATACACCAAATTTGGGAGCACCAAACTATGTAAGACAAATCTTAACACACATGAAAAATCAAATAAGCAATAACACAGTTATAACATGGGACATTAACACCCCACTGTCACAAAGACACAGATCAACTAGAAAAAAAAATCAGCAAAGAAATAATGGAACTAAATCAAACTTGTGAATAAATGGACTTTGTAGATATGTAGAGAGTGCTTCACCCAACAACATCAGAATATACATTCTTCTCAGCTGCACGTGTCATTCTCTAAAACAGACCACATACTAACGTACAAAACATATTTAATTAAAAGCAAATCAACTGAAATTATCCCATGCATGTTGTCTGACCATAGCACAGTAAAATTGGAAGTTAATGACAAAAGAAATGTAAAAACTCCTAAGACACATGGAAATAAAATAACACTCTCCTAAACCACCAAAGGGTCACAGAAGAAATTAAATTATACAATATCTAAAATGGAACAAAAACACAAATACAACTTACCAGAATCTGTGGGACTCAATGAAAGAAATTCTCAGAGGGAAATTTATAGTGGTGAATTCTCACATCAGAAAAACAGAAGAAGCACGAATAAACAACCTAATGCTGCACATCAGATTTCTAGAAGAAGAGCAAGTCAAGCCCAAAGCCCACAGAAAGAAGGAAATGATACAGATTAGAGCAGAGATTAATGCAATTGAGACTAAGAAAACAATGCAAATAATTAATGAATGAAAGAGTTGGTTCTTTGAAAGAATAAATAAAATCAATAAACCCCTAGCTAACATTATCAAAAAGAAAAAAAAAACCCTCAAATCCATGCAATAAGAAATGAAAAGGGTAAAATCAATACAGATACTGTGGAAATTCAGAAGATCATCAAAACCTATTTTGAAAATCTATATTCTCAGAGGTTGGAAAACATAGAAGACATAGACAAATTCCTGGAAACATGAATTATCAAAACTTGATCAAAAAGATATAAAAATTCTGAATAACCCAGTATCAATTAATGAAATTGGAAATATAATTAAAAACTTAACAACAAAAAAAGCCTAGGTTCTGATGGATTCACAGCTAAATTCTACAAGACATTTAGAGAAGATTTAATACCAATACACTTCAAACTCTTTAATGAAATTAAAAGAGAATCAATTTTTCCTAAATCATTCCTGGAGGCAAGTATTACCCTAATACCCAAACCAGAGAAAGACCCAACCAAACAAGAAAACAGGCCAATCTCCCTAGTGAACATAGATGCAAAAAATCCTCAAAAAAATACTAACAAACAGAATGCAACAAATCATGAAGAAGATTGTATACCATGACCAAGTGAGATTCATCCCAGTGATTCAGGGATGGTTCAATACATGCAAGTCAATAAATTTAATAAACTGTCTTAACAGAGCCAAAGACAAAAATCACATAATCATTTCAATAGATGCAGAAAAAGAATTTTTGATAAAATCCAGCAGGTTTTAGTAAAAATCCTAGAGAAAATTGGAATAGATGGTATTTACCTCAATCTGATAAAAGCCATTTAAAAGACAAACCAACAGCCTACCTCATACTAAATGGACAAAAACTGAGAGCTTTCATTTTAAAATCAAGAACAAGACAAGGATGTTCACTACCACCACTCCTATTCTGTATAGTTCTGGAAACATTAACCAGAGCAATTAGACAAGAGAGATAAATGAAAGGAATAAGAATAGGAAAGGAAGAAGTTATCATTATTTTCAGATGACATGATACTCTACATAGAAGGGCCCCAAAACTCCACCAACAGACTTCTAGACCCAGTAAGCAAATTCAGCAATGTACTTGGGTACAAAATCAATACTCAAAAGTCAATAACATTCCTGTACACAATCAACAAACTCACTGAGAGAGAAATTAGGGAAACTGCACTCTTCACAATAACACCCCTCCCAAAGATGAAATACTTAGGAATCAGTCTAACAAAATAAAAATGTTATACATTGAAAATTACAGTACTATGAAAAAAGAAATTGAAGAGGAATTCATAAAATGGAAATATATACCTTGCTCATGGATGGGAAGAACCAACATAGTGAAAATGGCCATACTTCCAAAACTGTTATACAGATTTAATGCAATCTCGATCAAAATATCATTAGCATACCTCACAGATTTAGGGAAAACATTCCTAAAATTCATGTGGAACAGTAAGATACCTAGAATAGCAAAGGTATTTGTTGGCAACAAAGGCAAGGCTAGAGGCATCACAATGCCTAATCTGAAATTACGCTACATAGCTACTAAAATAAAATCAGCATGGTACTGGAAAAAAAAAAAACAGACCTGAGGATGAATGGAACAGAAAAAAATATACAGACACAACTACAAACACACTCAGCCTCCTTATCTTTGTCAAAGGGACCAAATATATTCACTGGAAGAAAGACAGCCTCTTTCATAAATGGTACTGAAAAACTGACTTTCCACATGCTGAAGACTTAAATAAGACCCATGCCTGTCACCTTGCACTAAACTAAAGTCAAAATGGATTAAAGATCTAACTATTAAGACCAAAACAAAAAGACAAAGTAAGTTGAAATCTCAAAGACATAGATGTAGGCAGAGAGTTTATGAACAAAAACCAAACTGCATGAGAAATACTTCAAAGAATCAACAAATGGGATTTCACTTTACTAAAACTTTTTTGCATATCAAAAGAAATCACCAACGGCGTCAAAAGAAAACCCACAGATTGGGAAAAGATTTTTGCCAACTGTCCCTCTGAATCAAAAATGGCTCCCATCCTCAGAAGGAGATCTCCCATAGATGCTACACAGAGTATTGCCATCCTCTGAATGAATGATGACCACCCTCTTTAGACCTGCAAAGTCAGTGAAACACTAAACATTACAAGCATTAAATTGCATTCAACCTCAATAGCTATCATTGCAGACTGTGTTTCTCTGGATCACTGGTCACTACAGGGAGCAAGGCATTAGCTATCCTTGTTTCCCAGCCCATGTGCCAGAAGGGGCTGGCATCTGGCTCCCCACTCAGTGGCCCATGCATGGCCCTGATTCACAGGAAATGCTTGCTCCTTGGTGAATTCTTGTTCTCTTCCCCCACAGTCTACTAATGGTGCTTACTCACAGGAGAAGGTTGGTGCCTGACCCTCCTCCCAGCAGTCCATACATGGCACTGATTTTCAGAGAGGCCTTGATTTTAGTGACTTCTTGTTCTCTTCCCCTGCAGCCCACGAATGGTGCTGACTCACAGGAAAAGGCTGGTATCTGGCTCTCCCCACAGCAGCCCGGGCATGGCACCAATTCACAGGGAAGATGATTTCAATTTTTATGAGCCTGAGGCAGTTGCTTTTGCCGTCTTCTTTATCCATCAGGTATACAGCACACCCCAACCAGTACCATAAAAATGTACCATTGAGCCAACAAATGAAAACGTGGGTGAACTGACAGAATGTATTCATCCTATTCAAAATAGGTCAACTCAAAAGCAGTTCTACATTGAATGTGTTAGATTTTTATTGCTGTGACAAAATACTGGGATAAATTACAATGTCGTTAGATTTATTTTGTTCATGGTTTTCAAGGCTTCATTTTATGGTCACTTGGCCTCATTGCTTTTGGGCTTGTAGGACAGAAAACGTATAGCTGAAGAGTTCTATTTACCTCTTGGCAGCTTGGAAGCTGTTATGGTTTGGGTTTAGATGTTCACTCAAAAAGCCCGTTTCATTTTAGATAGGCCTTTTTCAGAGATGACTGATTCTAGAGCTTGTGATTGATTGATAGTGCAATGCTGGCAATAAGGATGCTGAGATTAAGAGTGGGTGATTGCTGAAGCAGTCCACTGATTGGATTGGCACCACTATCCAGAGCCTGGCCAAGAGTCCTGCTTGACTGTCTTAAGAGCATGATGAGAAAAAGAAAAAACAGACAAGTATAATATTGCATCAATGGCCGGGAAGTCAATGTCTCCAGATGGGTCCTCCAGCACTCCTAAAGAAGCCACTATTTATTAGGTATATACAGTGATAGGTGGAGCTAGCAAAGGACCACAATCTGGCAGAAGACTCAGGCTCAAGAGGGTGTGTGATTATATGCTAGGAAGGATCTTGTCCGGAAGTATTGATACTCCCAAACTTCCATTTTATTATTTCTTAGAGAAGAAAATTAGCTATTGCGAATTAGTGGTCCCCAACACACACTGGATGTGATATGAGACAGAAAGGAGTCAGTCTCTCTCTCTCTCTCTCTCTCTCTCTCTCTCTGTGGTTTTGCTGTCTTCCTCTATAATGAACTGTTACTCCTGTGCCATGTGCCATCCTGCTTTGGAGCCAGTTGAAACTGAAACTTCTACAAACTACAAGCCAAGTAAACAATTTCCCCTTTAACTTTGGGTGCTAGGTATTTGTCCCAGCAACAAGAGAAAAGTAACTGAGATAGAATTTGGTACCAAGAGTGGGGTATGAACCCACATGGGCAGCAGCCCATTGGATCTTAAGTCCAAGGTCTGGAGTTCATTGTAGTAGCCCATGCCAGATTTTGGTACCAGAGAAGTGGGGTCATTGCTGTGACTATACCTGATCACGTGGTTCAGAAGCCTTTGGGAGTGGCTTGTAGGAAGAGTCTGAAATGTTTTGGAAATGCTGGCTGAAAAAGTAGAGCTGGAATGACTTAAATGGTTCTGTATGGGAGATTCTGGTCTAAGCTCAGAAGATCAGAATGCTAGTGAAGACCAGAAAGCCAGTAAAGATCAGGCTCTGGAAATTTCTGCTGAGGACTATTTTGGCTGATGGACTTCATATGATATGTGTTATACCATGGCAGAAAGTCTGTCTGCATTTTGCTCATATCTAGAGACTTTGCTTGAGACTGAGATTAAGGGGAGTAGACTAATTAATCTGGCAGAAAAAATTTTAAGGCAGCCTAATGTTGAGCAGGTAGCATAGCTACTGTTAGAGGCTTTTTGCCAGATTTACACTGAGATTCAAGATCAAAGAGCCCAGCAGAATGATTTAAAATGTTGTAAGTTTGGTTAGAATGGAAGCCCCAATAAAGCTGTGGACTGTTCCAATAAAGCTGTGGACAGCAGAGGAGATCTGTTTGCTAAGAAGGAACAGCCTCAAAATTGCAAAAGTGAAAGACTTTGCTTTGAGAAGAAAGCCTCAGAGCACCATGTTCCAGAATGGAGGCAGCCTCAAGAATTTGCTCCTTGGAATTGGATTCACTGCTCAGTGATCCGGGTACTTGACCCCTAGTCAAGAGAGAGGGAAGCCTATTTACTGCTCCTGTTGGCAGCAGACCTTGGCATCACCCATGTGGTACTGGTTTTAGTTGCATGCAGAATGGAAGAGTTGTGGGGTTAGGAAGGCTTCAACCTAAATTTCAGTAGAAAGCCAAGGAGGCCAGGCAGTGTGCCTTGGAGAGGGCTATATGTGGAGTTGTGAACGTGAAGCTAAAGGTTCAGTGAAATTTTGGAGATGCCAGCAATGTGGATCATCTGAAGAGAACTCCAAGGAAGGAACAGAGCCAGCCTAAGAGAGAAGCCATATGAGCTACAATCCCCAGAAGTGCCATATGGGGGAAGCTGCCCAAGCCCTTTGGAGTTCACACTGCCACAGATTGTCTCAGATGCTGCACATGGAACTACAAGATTTAATGTTTGTTCTGCTGGATTTTGGACTTGCTTTGGTCCCATTCTTTTGTATTCCCTGTTTGTAACTTTCAGGATGGAAATGTCTATCTTGTGCCATTGAATGCTGTAAGTGTTTACCTTTCTTATACAGGGGCTGACAGCTATGTGTTTAAATCTCAGAGGAGACTTGGGGCTTGGATTTTTCAGCTATGCTGAAACAGGACTTTGGAAACTCTTAGATGTGGACTCAATGCCTTTTGCATGAAGGAATGTACATGAGTCTTTAGTGGGGGGGGTGTCAGGGGAAGCATGTTATGATTTTTGTCTAGCTGCCCTCCCAAAACCTAATGCTGTTTCAGATGGCACTTTTTCAGAGGTAGCTGAATCTAGAGTGTGTGATTGATTTATAAGGGCAATACTAGGATTAAGGAACTGAGTGCTCCACCCATGCCAGAGTGGTTCACCTGCATATGATATAAGGGACAGAAAGAGGCTTATGCTTGTTCTCTCTTCTTGCTTTGCTGTCTTCCACCATCATAAACTGTTGCCCTTCTGCCATGCCACCCTACCTTGGAGCCAGCTGATTATGGACTGAAACCTCCATAAACTGTGAGCTAAGTAAACCTTTCCTCCTTTACCTTG
>PVJX010001035.1:42412-186358 GCA_004027295.1 Dolichotis patagonum | reverse complement strand
GGAGTCTTTCAGTAGAGTTTTGGGGGTCTTCTATGTAAAGTATCATGTCATCTGCAAATAATGATAATTTAACTTCCTCTTTTCCTATCTTTACTCCTTTTATTTCTCTTTCCTGTCTTATTGCTCTGGCTAGTATTTCCAGTACTATGTTGAATAGCAGTGGTGATAATGGACATCCTTGTCTTGTGCCTGATTTTATAATACCCATTGATCATTCTCTGTTATTCGGTTCAGAAAGCCCTGGAATTCTTTCACTATATGCATGCCTTTATACTATTGTGTTATGTTTGATATTATTGTAATTGAAACTATCTCAACTATAGCAGAGTAAGAGATATGGCATTAGATACTGTTGATGTCCAGTTGACTTAATGTAAAGTACTGTGTTGCCTATGTTGTCCTCTTCTGATCTGCTCTGTACTGCCCCCTTTTGTTTTATTCTCTTTTAAATAAAAAAAAAGAAAGACTAATAAACTTTGCAGACAGAACACATTATAAGCCCCCTCACCAAGAGACTTCAATTTTAAAAACAGATTAGAAGTAAAAATAATTAGGTAGATATTAAATGCTTTACATTGCAGTGTACACAGATTTTTGAGCTTAAATACAGGCATGCTTATTTATGATAGATAAATAATGTTCAGAAAAAAACAAAAAAAATCCAACAGTTGCTGAAACATTATACAATCAAAAAATTACTAGAAATGAAGAAACAGGTATCTTCTAACTAACAACTAGAAAAAAAATGTGCCTGATACCACTCATCATATATTGACCTTCTTAGAAAAATACTGCAAATCAATGCTTATAAATAAATACCAAGAATTAAAGAGAAACATGGAATTAATAAGTGAGCAGAGGTGGAATCTCAATAGTGAAATCCAAGCTTGAAAAATGGAAACTGGAAATCTGTAGCCAAAAAGAATAATAGTCAAAATTTTTAAAAATTCCTAGATGAGTCCCACAAAAGATGAAAAATGGCAAAATAAAAACAGGGGCCCTGAAGATAATAGAAAGTATACAAGTAATAGAAATTATGCAATCTAAAAGGGAAAGAGAGAACAGAAAACTACAACAGAAACCTCAAAAACAAAAATTCAGAATCCATTATTGAGTAGTCCAACTTAATTGTAGTTGGAGTCCCGGGAATAAAAAAGAAGAAAAAAATATTTGAAAAATTATGGCTGAAAAATGCTAATTTTCAAGATGGTGGGGGATTAAATGAGAATCCATAGGAAATAATCAGTAGTGTAAAGAGTACATGGTAGACAGTAAAACTTCATTTATATTTGAAGTTTTCTGTTTATGAATTCTTTCTGCCTACTGTTTAGGCTATCTCAATCTTATATTATTCCCATCAGATGAAGAGAAATTAAAGAAAAAATGATTAACCTCTTTTTTGTTATTACAATTATCTTTATTTAGCACCTACTACATAATGTTTAAATATCACTACAAAGTTGTGATGAATAATTTACATATCAAGTTCGCTTGATCACAGTATGCAGATTTTGACCAAAATGGAGTACTTGTCATATGTGGGTGAGCCTCATCTAGTGAGATGAAAGCTATGGACCAACTTCTAGGAAGAAGGAATTCTGCCTCCAAATTGCCTTTAGACTCCTGGTATAACATCAGCACTTCTTTGGGTCTCTAGCTTGGCAGCCTGCCCTGTAGATTTTGAACTAACAGCCTCCAGAATCTTGTGAGTCAATGCATTAAAATAAATCTATCCAAATGGATCCATATCCATGTCTATAGCTATATGTTTTCTCTTCATACACCCACACACACCCAGCCTATCACTTTTGTTTCTCTGGAGAACACTAACAGCAATGATTAATACAACGATGGGGACTGCTCATAGTTTCTGTCCTTAAGAATCTTTTTGTCTAGAAATTAAGGAAAAACTCAAAATATGTACTAACAATCTATATGTACAGAGTATCTTAGAAAAGTATATCTTTTGCTTGGGTAGAAGACTGGAGCGTAATTATAGAAGAGTTCCTAGAAAAGTTAACACCTAAGTTCAGTCCTAAGGACTACAAATTTCCTAGATGAAAGGGAAATAGAGAGGTAAGGAAGAGCATTTCGAACAGAGGAAATGTCATAAGAGCTCTGTCTTGAAATGTCTCTTGTGCCATACCAAGAAGTTTAGATTTTATCCTCAGGCAAAGAAGAACTGCTTTATTCAAGTATGTCATATACAAAGTTTAAGAATCACAGGAAAAGCTTCACAGAACAGATATTTTTTTAAATAGAAAACTTCAAAATGATGTTTATTATTCACATTTATTCTATTTTTATTTTTTTATGACAACAGAAAACTAAGAACTATTCATTTGAGGTACTAAGCCAATTTTAGAGGCCTTTTCTTTAAATTGTATTACATGAATTCTCTGCCTACCCTTATGTTTCCAAGACTTCTAACTACCTTATCTGCCAGTAGATTTAGTGTTTCTGTTTTAATGTTTAGGTCTTTGATCCATTTAGACTTTAGTTTTGTGCATGGTGATAGGCATGGATCTAGTTTTAGTCTTCTGCATATGGAGAGCCAATTTTGCCAACACCATTTATTAAAGAGGCTATCCTTCGTCCAGTGAACATGTTTAGCCCTTTTGTCAAGTATCAGGTGGTTGAGTGTTGTAGTACTTATACTTGCATAATATGTTCCATTGCTCCTCAGGTCTATTTCTTTGCCAGTAGCATGCTGATTTTATCACTGTGGCTTTGTAGTACAGTTTCAAGTCAGGAATTGCAATGCCTCCTGCCTTGCCTTTATTGCCTAGAATTGCCTTTGCTATTCTAGGTTTCTTCTAATTGCAAATGAATGTTAGGAGTGTTTTCTCTAGATCTGTGAGGTATGTCAATGGTATTTTGATTGGGATTGCATTAAATCTGTATAACAGTTTTGGGAGTATGGCCATTTTCACAATGTTGGTTTTTCCTAGCCAAGAGCAAGGAATATCCTTCCATTTTCTAATATCCTCTTCAATCTCCGTTTTTAGCATATTATAATTTCCAGCACATAGGTCTTTTACATTCTTAGTTAGGTTGATTCTTAAGTATTTCATTTTTTTAGATGTTACTGTGAAGAGCGAAATTTCCATTATTTCTCTCTCGGTGAGTTTGATGCTATTGATTTTTGAGTGTTGACTTTGTATCCAGCTACACTGCTGAATTTGTTTATTACCTCTAGCGGTCTTTTAATGAAGTTTTTGGGGTCCTCTACATAAAGTATCATGTCATCTGCAAATAGTGATAATTTAACTTCTTCCTTTCCTACTTTTATTCCTTTTATTTCTCTCTCTTGTCTGATTGCCCTGGCTAGTGTTTCCAGAACTATATTGAATAGGAGTCGTGATAGTGGACATCCTTGTCTTGTTCCTGATTGTGAAGTGAAAGCTTTCAGTTTTTGCCTATTTAGTATAATATTGGCTGTTGGTTTGTCATAGATGGGCTTTATAAGGTTGAGGTAGACACCACGTATTCTAAGTTTCTGAAGGGTTTTTATCATGAACATGGGTAGGCAGAGAATTCATGAACGAAACACAAACTGCAAAGGAAATGCTTCAAAGAATCAACAACTGGGATCTCACATTATTGAAAAGTTTCTAAACTTCAAAAGAAATCACCATGAGAGTGAAAAGAAAACCTACAGAATGGGAAAGAATTTTAGCCAGCAACCCCTCAGACAAAGAACTTATGTTAAGAACATATAAAGAATTGAAAAACATTAACCCCCCCAAATTCAAAGACCCTCTCCAAAAATGGGCATCTGAGATGAACACACAGTTCTCAGATGAAGATATACAAATGGCAAATAAATACATGAAAAAATGTTCACCATCACTAGTCATTCGAGAAATGCAAATTAAAACAACATTGAGATTTCATCTAACTCCAGAAAGAATAGCTGCCATCAAGAAATTAACTGATAACAGATGTTGGTGAGGCTGCAGGGAAAAAGGAACAGTGCTCCACTATTGGTGGGAGTGTAGACTGATGCAACCACAATGGAATTCAGTATGGAGAATTCTCAAAAGACTAGGATTGGAAGTTCTATTCAACCCAGCTATTCCCCTCCTGGGTATTTTCCCAGAAAAACTGAAAAGGTCATATCACAGTGATATATGTGCACCCATGTTTATAGCAGCACAATTTGTAATAGCTAAATCTTGGAAACAACCAAATTGCCCATCAACTGCAGAGTGGATGAAAAAGATGTGGTATTTTTACACAATGGAATATTACTCAGCTATGAAAAGGATCATCTTGAGGCTTTCATATGGAGTTGTCTCAATGGAGACAACTTGTGACTATCCTCATTAGTGAAATAAATAAGAATCTTATTTATAAATATCACATTGTGTCTCTAGTGTAAAAAGTAATAAGAACTGTAGGAGTAATAAAACCCAAAATGTGTAATTGCTACTGTAAAAAAAGAGAGGAAGAGAAAGTGCTCTAAAAGATATAACTGCATGTATGTTTAAGTGTGTAGGATGGATGACCATATTACTGTTTTTGTTAGATTGTTGAGCAGAACTGTTAACAGTCTCATTGTTTGAATGTCTACTTCATATGCTTTAATTTTGTAACTTGAACAACTATTTCCAAGATGACAGTATGTAACTCATCTAGTAGTGATTTCTTAGTGTTTTTTTGTTCTTTTCTTTTTTTCCTTGGAATTCTGTATTGTTGCTACCCTTTGTTCTGTTTTTTTTTTTTTGCTTTTTTTCTCTTTAAATAAAATTTTTAAAAAATAATTTTAAGTAAATAAATAAATCAATAGTATTACAAATGCAGTTTCTTTTAGGGTAAATCAGCCTGGTTTTCTAGTGCCACCTAGTGTTGTAGCAGCATTAATTATAGCTTTTTAAAAGAATAGAAATTCTAACCAGTAAAATTTTAAATGCCTTTTAAAGACATTCTCAATAGGTATTATCTAAGGATATTCTTAATTATAATGAACTCTACAGTGGGATGTTAAATATTAAAGCCAAAACAAATTCAAAATCTTCATGATACAAATACAGTTTAACACACACACACACACACACATACACACACACAATCTTCTAATTACTACCACTATATCCTAATCTGAATCTGAATCTTTATCTTCTCTTACTGGGAGTAGTGCAGAAGTCCTTTAATTGGCCTCTGTCTTCGCAATAGCCAGAATAAGGCACAGACAACATAACACAGATCCTAAACACAGATAACACAGATCCTAAAACTTTACTGCTTAGGATCTCCCAATGGCTTCCCATCTCACTGGAGAGAACACAAAAATCCCATACTGTCGCCTGAAAAGCCCTTGTGACTTAGCCCCTCACCTTCTCTGATCTTGATCTTTCTTGCTTACTCTCATCACATCTTCTTTCCCAGTGACCACCTACTTGCTAATCCTCAAACATGCTAAGCACAACTGCTTTCAGGACTATGAATGTCCTTTTCCACCCCTGGACTTTATTCTTCCAAATGGCAGAACAGAGTTCTCTCCCTATATTCTTTAAGTTTCTGTTTAAATATCTTTGTCCAAAAGAGCTTTAGATACAGCAAAAACTGCTTAGTGCATCCTCTGTTTTTTCTACTTTATATTCCTTAAAACTATTCAGTGCTTATTATATTCTATTTTTTTAAAAACTTCCCATCTCCTCAAATACACTAAAACATAAGTACAGACTAAGTATCCCTAACCCAAAAATAGAAAATTCAAAGTGCTCCAAAATCCAAAACTTTTTGAGTACCAATATACCACAAATGGAAAATTCTATAACATGAAACTTTGTTTCATGCACATAATTATTAAAATATTATAAAAATTACATTCAGGCTATGTATATAAGATATATGAACCTAACATTAATTTTATGTTTTAGATTTAAGTTTTATCCCAAACTATTTCATTATGTATATGTAAATATTCCAAAATCTGAAAAACATATCCCAGATCTGAAGCACTTTTGGATTTAGGCATTTTTGGATAGGAAATACTTGACCTACACCATAAGGAACTAAACTTTGTTTTATTATTGGTAGACATACTGCCTAGTACCTGGCACAAAACAAGTACTAAATATGTTTTGAGTAAACGGATGAACAGAAACAGTTGTTTAAATCTGACATTTAATAAAGTCTTTGTATTGCATTACTTTGTAGTCCACACTAATACTCTGTGACTGTAGAATATGAAATACAGGGTAAAAGATGACATCCAGTGGGAAGAAATTGATACAGCAAGTTTATGGAAACAAATAAATAATCTGATTCAGTTTAAGAATCGGGTATTTTCAAATAAGGACCTATTTTGGAATAAGCCCTATATAAGTCATGTGACTACCAAAGAATTAAATCTGACTTTCTAAAAGAAAAAAGAAATCATATAATTATTAACTCAAAGTAAAATCACATCTTTCCCCTTATCAGTAATTCCTTATTAATATAGATAAAATTAATCAATATAATTCACCGAGACAAATTTGTAATTTCTATTTTTTAACAATGTCAATTTCTGTTACTATGAAACTAAAGTTTGATAATTGAAGTACATTTGTTTTTTTTTACCACATATTTCCAAAATTTCCTTATTCCCTTTGAGTTAACAGCATCATATAAATGTATCTGAGTAGAAAATATAAGAAACTCCCAAAATGACAGTCTCTCAAACAGAATTTTAAATGAATTGATGGTAACATTTATTCACTACTTTTAATTCTGAATAGTCCTGCATCTTACCCTTAATAAAATACTTAGTTAAAAACATTTGTTAGTTTATACTGCCTTCAACTGTCAAATTTAAATGAAGGAAGGATGGTAAAGCAGAGTAAATCTGTTACACTGTTCTCTCTGCAGGTCCAGAGATGTTGGTGACCACATTCAACTAGAAGAATCTCCTTTAGGTCCCAGAGTCCCCAGGTCTGCTTTGTGCACAATGTAGACAGGGCAGTGCAGAGGGAGGAACAAGTGGCTAAGGCTGACATAAGCTAGCATGGTCAGTGAGACAGCAACATGGCTGACCACTGTGCAGTGAGCAGCAGGCCTGGGGCTGGGTTTGCAAGGGTCCCCCTGCATGAGCAACAAGCCAGGCCCATAGTTTCACCTCTCTCTGTCCATACTACAGTAAGAATACACTTGGACAACTTAGAAAAAAAGCAGTCAAGTGAATGAGAAGAGACTCTAATTGGCATAAGGACATCCCCAGGCCGGGTGTGGCACCCTAAGCATGCAGAAAAATGTTCAGCCTCCATGCCACAGTCTGACCTCTGGCTTTCTATCAGGAACACTCTGCTTACTCAGTGTGCTCCAGCTTCTCAGGCTTTTTTCTCCCCTGAGGACCACACAGACTGTTTCTCTGCTGCAGTGCTTCCAGTCCAGCAATGGTGAATCTCTTAGAGCTTGCAATGATACAAACAACTTGCTGCACAGGTGCTACTGGTTCCCAGCACTGTTCTTGTCTTTGCACAGTTGCCTGGATGGCATCAGAGATGTCAGAGGTCACCTTCCCTCAGTCTACCCCTCCCTGCTTCAGCATGAGTTGCTGCTTCCTTCCCAGTAGTGCTGGTGGCAATGTGAGTTCTCTGTGTGCTGCTGGCCTCACTACTGGGAGGTGAGCCATTACTAGCAAGATGTCTGTCTGACTTGCTTTCACCTGGATGCTCTTGTCGAGAACGATGCTTGGAATGTAGCAGACAAGCAGATGAGACATGGGAATGAGGAATTGGAATATTTTTCTTTGAATGATGTGGATAGTTTTTAAAATATGTATATTTTGATAACCTGGCAAGCTTTTCAGCATCACAGTAGCCATACTGAGTATATTACGGTAACAAAAGGGATAAAACGCTGTCTGTTGTTATCTCACAATATTCAATGTTTCCTTCCTCAGAAGTAGATCTCTGAATTTTAGCATTAATAAAATTCTGTCAGTTAAATGTAGTCCTTCTATGAAGCCTCCTCCTTCTATAATACTCCTTCTTGCTATCTGGACTTGGCTAATGATGTCTGGGGCTTGAAAAGTCCTTTAGGAACATGAGGTTATGGTTTAAGATGACAGAATGGCAGTTCCTCATGTACCACTAAACTGTTGTTAAATTTCTGATGAGGGTAAAATATAAGCCATGGAAATTTGAGCTTTTAAAATTATATGTAATGAGTGATCTGTAGGACTGGTTTAAACCTGATGATGACGTGGGGAGGAGGTAAAGATAAAGGTCTGTCAAGAAAACCAGAGTTTTCCTTAAAAAGGTTCATTTCCTTAAAGCAACATAGGATGGGAAACCATGAATACAGGAAAAAGACTACTTTTTCCTCTCGTTTGGTACTTTCTGGTATCTGGGCTCTTGAGAAGTGAGACATGACTGGATTCTGTGCTGAGCATTGCTTCATCCTACCAGGTAGCAGCCTCTGCCTTGGAGCCATGCTGAGGGAATGTCCACCCGTTTCAGGCAAACTGAGTGACATGGATCATATCAGAGATTGTTTCATAAAGTGAAATTTATTCCATTTAAAAATGCTTTTTATTCTTAAAATTTAGGTGTCTCATTCTGTGGACTAAAAATACCTTTTCTTTCATAATTATCATAATATGGATTTTTTAAAAGTCGTATCTTAGCTCAATTAGAAAACTGATGAAGTATGTTAGATTTCCAAGTCACCTAATAAAATTATTAACTAAAATAGCATGAAGTCAGGTATTTGGGTAATAATAGTAGTTGGCTCAATTTGGATAGCAGTAATACCAGCAGTTTGCAATTATTAGTGACAGGTATTATTTTCATCTTTATCTTTCTGCTATGACATACCCTTGTAAAGTATTTCCCCTTCTAGATAAAGAAATCAAAGGTTAAAGAGCTTTAAAATACATATTTTTCCTTGTTAGCTCTATGGTCTCAAAGCATGGTACTGATGATTCCATTGCCCCCTGAGCTTAGACACATAAAGTCACAGGAGACCCACATAATTGCTTTGATTTCTTTAAGGATGACAGCAGCAAGGTTACTTACCCTAGTGTCACCCATTCAATTTTTAAGTCTCCTGTAGATTTTTGTATTTACAGAGTCTAAGGGGTATGCAGCATGGTGCCAGGCCCAGGAGAGCAAAAGAAACATAAATGTGACTTCACAGAAACTACATTCCAAGAGGAGTTCAGACAATACACAGTGAACAATTCAGCTACCGAATATATTACACAGTGACAACAACGCAATGAAAACTAAAGCAAAGAACCAGGATACAGAGCATAAAGACAGTATAATCTTAAATAAGGTCAGCATCAGGGGTGGCTCCTTTGGAGGACAGCAGTTGAGCAGAGATTAACAGAACAAGCCATGTGGATAGTTTGGGGGAAGCCTTTCGCCTGAAGGGTACAACCAGTGCAAAGACCCTGAGGCCTACATGTGCTTGGCATGCAAACTAGTGTAGCTGCAATTTAAGGAGGAAAGGAGAAAGACAATATGAGGCTAGAAAGGAAATCAATGGAAGAAAATAAGAGAATAATAGCTTGTGCAAGGCCTTATAAACTGCTGAAGAGGATTTTACTGCAAGGAAGACGGCTAAAGGTTAAAGGGATACAGCCGGTATGGTAAGGTTTATAAAGAGTCACTACAGCCACTGCACTGAGAAAGAACACATATATGAAGGTGGAGGCCAGAAGACCAGTTAGGAGGCAACTGGAATAATCCAGGTAAGACATGTTCATGGCTTGGACCTGGTGGGAACAGCTAAAGATGATAGAGAGAGGCTAGAAAAATCACTGTATCCTGAAGAGAAAGCAGGCAGGATTTCTAATGGAGCGACAGGAAGCGTAAAAGAAAAGCTTTCCAGGAGTAGTGAGTTTTGAGGGAGATAAGGTAAGTTTTATACTTAAGTTTGAAATGATTATCACTCTCCGGAGGTCATCAGGAAACAGGAGGTAGACAGCTGGACACACCAGTCTGGAGTTCCACAGAGAGATCCAGGCTGTGGATGGATCTGGTAAACTTTGGGGTACAGAAGAATTTAGTCATGGGGAATGCATATATGTGGACACACAGTTCAAGGACCATGACCTGAGACCTTCAGTGTTTAAGTCAGAGAGATGAGGAACACCTATTTAAATTGCCCAAGAAGAAGCCACCAAGAGACAGCAGAAGAGAGACCCAGAGACCATGGCATCTGGCAAGCCAAGTAAAGGAAGTGTATGAAGTAGAGGAAATCATCCACTCCATAATGGTTGCCCCTACTGGTATGTGCCACAAGCTTTGGTTTGTCTCCTTAATATTTATCATTTTCTACTATACTATAGTTAGGTTATAAATATACTGGAATACTGAAGAAGAATGGCGGCAGAGAGCTAGTGTGAGTGTGATGATCACATTAGCCCCAGTCACCTATAAAACAAAGTCAATCAACAGTTTCTAATAATTAATAGAAAAACTGCAAAACTGAAAAGTTGTTTAGAAATGCATAGGGAACTAACAGAAAGAAACACCTAAAATATGTGAGTGAGTAGGACTTGAAAACAGGATGCACAGGGTAAGGACTGCTGCTGCACATTACAAACATCAACCTGCTAAACTGTATCTTTGTATTATTTTTTAAAAATTAAAGACAAATTTTCATTAGGGAAAAAAATACATGCATGAGATGCCTCAGCCTAAATTTCTCAGCAATGAAGTTATACTCAAGAGGCCAACAATTGCATATATTCACCAAGTACTTACTCACAAACCAAGGTCTCTTGAACAATATCTGCTATGCCTTCTCAAGTATAGGTGCTGCTTTCATTACTATAACTAAAAGGCATTACTGAAATATAAGTATGTTTAATCGTTGAAAAATTTTGTCATTTGATGCTCACCAAAAGTATAACCACTCTCCTGTGACTATCTGCATAATTTTTTAATATAAATATAGTTTCTTATTCTGAATAAGTTTAGGAACCTCTGCAAAAGTTGAAGTAAGGTACTATGGGTTATTACATTTACTAGGTTGGCTTTGTGATAAATTTTAAAAGGCAGAGATAATCTTTAATGTGGTTATAACTTTGTGTATCCGTATATTGTGTATCAGCAATTCATTTCCTTAAAAAGATACCTTTATCTTTAAAGTCTAGTATGTAGCACAGTTGACAACATATTAACAACAATATTTAATATTTCCTAAGTGTTACCCTTAGGCCAGACAGTGCCTTAAGAATTTTACGTTTATTCTCATTTAATTACTATTTTGGAGATACAGCCTTCTGAAGCTGGTGTTATTTCTATATTATAGCAAAGGAAAGTGAGACACAAAGCTAAGTATAGCAAGTTTCCTAAAGACACACACACACATAGCTAACGTCAAAACTAAGATTACAAGCAATCTCTCTAAACCTCAGCACATAATGTTTAGGGAGGGTATTAATAAATACTTATTGATAGTATCATTGAAATAATAAAAAACAGTAGGAATTTCTTTCAGTTGCTGATATAAAATCATTACATTATTCTTGAATGGTATGAATTTTTTTCCATGTATATTTTAAAGGCTATTTGGCAATCTCACCTTTCTCTTTTTGTCCTGGAGCACTTGTTTTTCTATTTGTTTCTGAAAATTAAAGACAAAATAAAGTAAATATTGTGTAATCACCATTCACTATTTCAAAATAAAGAACTATATTTAAATGAAATTTTTAAAATTTCTGAGCATATAATTCAATTTTCTTAAATCCTGAATTGCTTATGCATGAAATTTTTTATAGAATAGCAAAATTTAGGTTCATGTGAATTACTTATATGTAATTCTAAAATTTATAATTTTATAATTATTAAAGTCACTGAACCATAAAACCAAGTATCAGACACCATCCTAAATGTTCCCAGTCTATAGGAAAATGTTTTATCTTATATGAGAAACCCAAAGTGTGTGTATATATATATATATATCATAATAAGCAAAATAAAAGAAAGATGACAGGAAATAGATAAATAGATTTTGTGGATATGGGAAAGGGATCTGAGGATATAGCAACACAGGAAGGGAAAGTAAAAGAAAAACAAGATATATATAGATATATATAGATATATATAGATATATATTCAAAATGAATATATTCAGTATGTATCACACATACTAATAAAAACTTTTTAATACTGAAAAAAATTAAAAGGGAAAATGAATGATGTGCACTAACTCTA
Organism: Dolichotis patagonum; assembly: GCA_004027295.1. Lineage (NCBI taxonomy): Eukaryota > Metazoa > Chordata > Mammalia > Rodentia > Caviidae > Dolichotis > Dolichotis patagonum. The sequence continues at coordinate 174,197 of PVJX010001035.1, read as the reverse complement.
GATTTCTTTATAGACATAAAGGCAAACTGGGGTGGAAAAGGAAGAAGTTTTCATCAAAACTACTTCAATATTTTTACCGTCTACTAAAACCATAAAACTTTCATATTAGCATTGTGTGCATAAAGAAATGGAGCATGCCACCCTTTTTGGACTATTACGTCTTGCAATCACAAAGGACTTCACACAAATGCATGTGATCCACTGTGGGTGCCTGCACCGAACGAAGTGCAGGTGTGCACCATTGGCTCCTATAACAAAAGGCTCAACCAGTGTCAGCCTCACACCAAGTACATTGGTTAGTGTTTCTTCCACAAGCCACTGAAAGCCACTAGCAGCCTGCATTAGTCAAAGAACATCTACGCCTCATATAGAAAAAAAAAACCACTAAGCTGACTGTGTGTTTATTATCTCATTTATATACCTATAACTTAATATATAGCCTACTGTTTAACAAATAAAAGAGCTAGTTAATTCTCAAGGGAGACCAGTTACTTATAGTCCCAGGTACTCACTGTTTTTAGGTCTTTTCAGGAACATGTATGTGTGCATACATGTTGGTATGAGGATGTGGCAAAGTTTGGGAGATGGATAAAAAAAATCATAGATCTTACCCTCTTCACAGTAGATGCAAGAGAGTAATGTGATCAGGGATGCTATCAAGGGTACATTCACACAGATCAATGATTCATGGGAACCAAGTTGCCCACATTCATATGAAACATATCAATTTGGAAATGTAAACAAAATAAATCTGATCCAGGCTCTGATACAGGAAAGGAGTTTTTATAGGTCAAGCCTTTTTGCTCCTTTGAGATGCTAGAAAACTGGAAGAAAGGAGAGGTAACCTTAAAATCTAAGGTGCCAGGATTACCACTAAGCACATCATTGCTCACATATTCTTTTGTCTCATGATACCTGCAGGGAAGGTCTTTTTGAGGAAAGAAGTTTAGGTGGAGAAGTTTAGGTGGCGATATAATTTCCAAAGCTATCAAGGCCACTGGCTTGAACAATTCCAAAGCATAATGTTCCTTCCACTGTACCACTTCATACTTTTTTAGAAGGAGTAATAAAAGGATAGACACATGGAAGTTTCAGCTTATGCAAAGAGTAGGGATTATAGACTTTACTCCAACTTCACATATCTCTTGGGAGTGCCACAAGAAAAAAAGCAGCATAAAATATAAAACAGCTAATAAAAAATAGTATATGAATAAATTTTTCTAAAAATTATGGGGAAAGACACATTGCCATTAATCACCGTTGAAATATTCCCCCTCACCTCACACTTATCCCATCATTCTTGACACTTTTTGAAGCAGATCTGGAAGTCCTCTTTTGTGAAAATCTTCACAAGACATGATTAAAAAAATGCTGCTACTGAGTGTTATCCAATGGAAAGTCAGGTACCTAAAACATTAGCACATCCTCATCCACCCGTTCATCAGAGATTTGGCACCATGTGACTTTTGGTTCTTCTCAAAGTCAACATAACCATGCAAGGTAAATATTTTGAATAGGTTCAGGATATTCAAGCTGCCACAATGTACAACTAAAGACACTCATGAAAGAAAACTTCCAGAACTGCTTCAGAAAATGCAAAGCTGATAGTATAAGTGTGTTCAAGCTTATAAGTATAAGTATAGTATAAGTATAGTATAAGTATAGTATAAGTGTGTTCAAGCTGATAGTATAAGTGTGTTCAGGGGAGTATTTTGAGGGGCATTAATGGTAATGTGTCCTTCACTATATTATTTAAACATTCATTGTATTCTGTGATCATACTTCATATATGTACATGTATATATATGCATATATTTATTGATATCTGCTGAACGTTTAAAATGAACCTTTTTAAAGAATTATTTTTAATTAGAAATTACAGAGTATTAATAAACATAGATTATTTATAGGTCAATATACAATGTTTTGATGATCTTGTTTACTTAGGTTGATTTTTGTTATCCTGTAAGTTTCAGCTTCTATGAAGTTTTTCCATATTCTCAGATCATTTATGAGGCTTCTTAGCTGTGACTATCTCATCAATTTCTAAGTTTTTATTATTAGGTTTTATAGTTAATAAAACTATAACCTCCTTATGAAATATGGAAGCTGAACTAGATCAAACAATACTATTTGCTCAGTACATATTAATTGAACTCTTAATATGTGTCTGGAATAGCAAGTGACAGACATTACGGACACAGCAAGGAAGAAAAGCATCAACAATATTATTCCTGAAAGAGTTCTTTTTCTAATGAGATTATTACTACTTTTGGAAAATGTGTTACCCTCCACATCCTTCAGTAATCATACTGAGCTAATACAACTTGGAAAAAAAAATCAATCACACAACTAGTTTCTAAACTAGTTAAAAAGGTTTCTAAACTAGACTAAAAAGGTAGACGCTGGTCATAAAGGAAGTTTGGGTCTTTTCAGATTTTCTCACCCTTGGCGGGTTAGAGGGGCAAGGAAAAATGATTTGAATTGGTCACATTCCAAATAAAAGTGGAAGATACTAATCTGATGACGGAAGCCCTGGACCCTCTTCTCCCCAGAAATTCAGGGAATATGGCTGGATATGCTCCCAGAAAAAAGGACCACCATCTTTCCCCCTACTGTACAGTACCAAGGAAAGGGCAAGAATATCCCAGATCAGTCCAGGCCTGGCACAAAAGTTCTTTGTTCTCACTGTTGTCTCCCCTTTTGTCCCTCACTTCACATCAACTCAACCAGCGAAGTTCTGAGACTCATGTTTGAATATAAAAGAAGAAATACATAGTAGACATTTGGGCCTTTTGGTTTTAAGGGTTTGACTTTAGCTTAGGTAAAGGAGTTTTCTGTAAAATCTGGCTTAACTTGCTGTATCCTGCACAGCTAATCATACAGCAGGATTTTATTTGCAGGACCTATTGCTTCGGAGGGAGACCTCAGATGGACTTCACTGTGCTGAAGAAACTAACTTGATCTCCACTCGATGCCAGACATTGTTCTAAGTGCTTAATACAGATTACCCCATTTAAACTTCTCAGGAGCCAGTTATAATTATATGGACAGGGAAACTGAGGCTGAAAGTAGTTAAAGATTTTTTCCAGGATTGCAAAACAAAAAAGACTGATTTCAAATGCCGTACTTCATACCAATGCTACTGTAATCACACTGTGTATCTAAGCAATGGCAGTCCATTAAGTTAAAGGAGGCTAAATGCTCACCTCATCCCTGAAAATTACAAACGTACAAATTCACTTGTAAGTCATATTTAATGTTTCTTTATACCCAAAAAGGGAAAAATAGTATCACACTAGTTTTTTCTACACTAGCATAACTCGTTTTTTTTCCTTTCAACACTATTTTATCAGAGCAAGGAAAAACCTTACTAAAAAGATTGGGATCTTGATCTTTTTAAAAAATGTCATGTTTCAGTTGTAACAAATGATTATGTTGTTTGCAGGAAAAGGGATGGCACTGGAGATCATGTTATGCAAAGAAAGCCAGATTCAGGACAATTATTGCAGGTTTTCCTAAATATGTTGAATCTTTTTTTAAAAATGACAAGTAGAACAGACTATTTTAGATAAGAAAGATACTGGAGAGAAGAAGGTGTTAAGGAGATGGAACCATTAAAGAGAATCTCACTTGTCTGGATTTAGATACAGTGTATCTTACCAAGTTCCAGGTAAGGTGTTCATCTGCCCAACTGTGCCGTTCTTGTTAGACCCAGCACAAATTAGTTAAAGCATATTTGCACCCAGGCTCATTTGGTCTTCTTGGTCTCATAATGAGCACCTGTTATCCTCAAAACCAATCTTGGCTTTGCTTCCTCCCTCAACACCTACCTTGTACACTTTCATGGCCCCAGCCTGCTGGGCTCCCATATCTGTCTACTACCAATTCCTTACCTCAGCCCTTAGCAGCAACAGATTACCAGCAAGTTTTCCTAACTGGTCTTCTGCCCACTGTGTGCCTCTCTCCTATGGTTTCTACTTCCACCTGCTGCCCAGAATACACGAATACTCTATAGGCTGACATAAGTTTCCACCACTCCAATTCTCAACTTACTCATCTGCAATAACACCCAGCCGCTCAGAAAATTCAACTTCTTAACATATATTAAATATCAGCAGAATAGGTACACTCAACCAAAGGGGAATGATTTATTCAAAATGGTTTTTCTTGCTTTTGCAGTATATTTTAGTGGTAAAAACAACTTTTTCAAGAACCCAAGGAGCTTCCTCTTTATTTATATAGTTCTTTTTATAGCCAGAGAATGAAGATAAAGAAAAGGGAGTGAAGAGAAACTGCCATACACTTTTCTGCCCTTTGTCTATGCAGTCAGTCATGATGAAGTTAATATCCTTATTAGTAGGACAGTCATAGATGATGAGAATTAATGGGAGTAGGAATTCTCACTATGGAATAATCAATACTTCTAGGCATGGAACCAATACCTATAAAAGATACCTACAATACCTACAATACCTTCTAATCCTATTTCTGAGCAGTGTCATACAATAGTGTATGCTAAATCAAGTAAACACTACCTAGTAGAAATATGTAACCAAAGGGGCTAAAGGTATTCCTTTGTAATTTTAGATGCCAAAAATACTATTCTCCAAAAGTACTAATCAGTATAATATGGACTGATTTATTACATAACAAAATTTGAAATAATGTATTTCAAAATAATGACAATATAGGATACTTCTCCATTTTATTGCACTCAAATAACATTAAACATATGACATTTACATTATTCTTAGAAAATACATTGACATTGCCTAACATGGCACATATTTGGAAAGACACAACTCATTAACTTAGATTTCTGGCATTAAAAAGTATTTGAATTTGACCACAGCATAATGAATCCTTAATTTCAAGTTCTAGAGATAATTATTTACAAAAATCCAGTAAAATTTAATTTAGTCATTCATCTGTTCTGTATCACTCCTAATTTTCTCTATAAAAATATGGCTTTATAAAATGTAGTGTCCTATAATTCATAATAGAAGAGCTTAACTACAATGCACCATCAACTCTGTACCACCGTATCACAGCTTTAGAAAATTATTGCTTTTATTATAACTTATTTCAAGTTTTCACTACACATTAAATCATCATGCAAAACTCACATGTAACTATAATTTATGCTAAAAATAGACTCTCTTTAATTTTTACCCTAAAAGCAGAAAAATATCTCCTTATCTTTAAAAAAAAGGGGGGTAGCATAATCAAGAGGTAACCCTAACCCATACAAGCAACCACTTCTTTTGTCTATTCTTATAGTTCATGATTATTTCAAAATGATGTTGCAGCTATCTTCTCTCCTAAGGACTATTTCCATTGCAGCAACCTTATCTGAGCCAAAAATAAAACCACATTAAAAATGGAAGAAAATCTTCAGTGTAGAAACAAAATGCCTCATCCTTTGTGAAATAGCAGCAGGCATCGGACTTAGTGAATACTTTTCATAAACCCTAAGTCAATCTAACTAAAATCATCACTGAGTTTATCAAGGAAGAGCACTGTGCAATCTCCAGTGCTCTAAGGGCATTGCTTAATTAGCCAAAAGAAGACAAAAATCTTTATGTTATGTACCAGTAATTTATATAGATTTTCTACTTTTTAAATAAATACTGACTAGAGTACAGCTAAATATAACTCATATCTATGGTGCCAAAAAGCATTTTTGCCTAAGATACTTTGCAGGTCATTCTTTTTCCTTATGTTCTGACAAGAAATGTTAGTGTCCTCTCTCATTTTGAAAATAAATTAATTGTAATTTAAAACTTCCCTTGAAATACTAAATTCTTCTAATAAAAGCTATAAAAATCTCAAAATTTGTGTTATAACCTGAATATTCAAAGCTTACAGAATTTTCTTGATAAGAATATCAGTGCATATACATATACTTCGGATCTTCACAGCTGATGATGGACTCTATCAATGTTCTTAAGAGTGCTAATGCAAAGTGCACTTAAAGGATTTCAAATCATATTTAATGCAGCATTTACACAGATCAGTCTGACATAGTTAGCATTAATTACCGATATTATATTATTAAAACCCTGTCAAGACAATTGCTGCTACTCATTAATATAATCATCTAAAAAAATACACATAAATGCAGGTAAGATTAAAGCTGTATCCCAAAAAGTGGGGAGGGGAGAAGAAGAAAGAAACCTAATGAATCTACTAATGCTATCAGAAAAGGACATGCAGGAATGTAACATCACGCTTAGTTGTTGTTTAAAAAAAATACACTAAAATGCGAGTGGACTATAATTCATTCAAAACATCTTTAGTGTTCATTCCCAAAGATCTTGATCTGCTCAGATATTACTTCACAAGATCTAACACAGCCATCTTTTGGAGCGTACGGTTAGGCTGGTCCTCCTGCAGTAGAAAGGGTAGTCTTTTTGAAGCTTTAAGTATCTGCAAAAATAAGGGGAAATCTAAATTAAAGGACCAACCAGACACAGACTGTGAATATGCTTCATATTTATTCCTTTTTTTAAAAGCCCATCAACAGATACAAATGCTTGGTTTTTTTCTTTGTTTGCTTATTTTTAAGGACATGGTAATAGAATAATTAATAAAAAGTCTCTAGGGATTATTTGCAAACCTGCTGATGAAAATCTGAGATCCTCAAAAACATTTGAGAATTACAACTGAATCAAAGAATCTCAAAACTTCTGAGAAACAAAAACATTACATTTATTTTTCCCACCAATGCTTTCATTATTAAGAATAAACAAAGAAAAATAAATAAACAAAGAAAAAATCTAGTATGATATTTGACAAATATGGGATAGATTTTCAAAAGCACTGTAAGATGCATTTAAAATAGATTAGTTTAATGATTTTTCTTCAATGTTTAATGTTACTGATAAAATAAGAAAAGTATAGAATATTTTAAAAGTAACAAAATTCATTCCTACTTGACTTTTTAATCAGTATTTTCATACTAAACTTTATGTCTAGATTATTTTATTCTTTTGTTATAATAATGGATTATTTAAAAAGCTGGTACAAATAAAGACAGAGACAAATATTTTAATTTCTAAAGCTGGATTACTTCTAGGGTTTGAATGTGCAACCCAGAAATTTGTGTTGAAAATTTAATCAAAAGTCTGTGTTAATAGTATTTGGAGGTGGGCCTTTTGGGAGGTAATTAGGATCAGATAGATTGGGCCTCTATGATGACATTAGTGGCTTTGCAAGAAGAGAAAGAGAAGTCTAAGTTGGCATGCTTCATCTCCATGTGTTCACCTTAGTAATGCTATTGTGCAGTGAAAAGGTCCACACCAGTCCCAAGAAGATGCTGCACCTCACTCTTACAGTCTCTAGAACTCTGAGCTCTTTGTAAATTACTCAGTCTCAGGTATTTTAAGACAGTTATGATATTTCCTTTCTTCCCTCTTTTCTTTCTTCCTAGCTAACTGTGCATGTAGCCAAAAATTTTTATAATCAGTAATTCTTTGATGTTAAGGTAGAGTAAGTAGAAATTATGTATATGTTTCCAATAGAAATGAAGATTTATACGCACTAAAAGACATGTACAAAAACAGTATCTTTCTGCACGGCAGCTAACAACAAACTAAATATTGCAGAGCATTTATAGAAAACAGTAATGAATAAGACCTAATCACTATACTTTACAAGGTAAATAAAACTCACAAATAAAATGCTGAGCAATCAAGTGTGAGAAACTAGTCATAAAATTGAGGCGAGGGAGTTTCAGTTGCATAATTAATGATAAATTTAGAAGTAGACAAAAACAGTCTCGATGTGACAAGGAAGATTAGCGACTGTCTTTGGTGGAGGAGTGCTACTGACTTGCACACTTTAGAAGTGAGACAACAGGGAAGTTGTTCAACATACAACGATAAGTATTCATAAAAAATCAAATAAAGTAAAAGTTCAGTTGCAATTTTAACAATTTAAATATAAGCTCCAGTTTAAAGACTCCGCTCAGAAGTAGTTCACTCTGGTGTAAATAACATCTCCAAAGCAGGCCTGGTTTCTCTTTGACTATCCTTTGTCCTTCCTGCATTCTGCACCTTCATTAAGGTCCTTCACAAGGACTCATGGCAGAAATGCAGGAATCATGCTTGACTCCTCTCCCATCAAATTATTTCCATCTCCAACTGTTACGACAAGCATGCCTCCTTCCCATTCATTATATGATCAGGTTCCCACTATTTTGGGGCTTAGATTAACACAGCTATTCCTAGTTGTCTCTACCTACTTTTTCAAATTTGGATTTGATCACATGACTTCTCTGCTTGGAACTTCCAATGGCTTCCTGTTACTTTTAGGCTTAGATCCAAACTTTCAAGTATGGTATAAAACACACTGAGATGCCTGCCTACTTATCCTAAATTCTTACATTATTTTGGTTTCTGCTCAATAAGCATTTGTTCCACACTCATTCCTATAACTTCTACCAGTGGCTCAGCTAAAAGTAGCACAGTGACATGAGAAAAGCCTATTTGCACTCTGTACCACTCCCTGTAAGGTTGGATGAATTATCCCTTCTGCTGGGAGCTGTCTTATGCACCATTCTGAGAAACTGATAGCATCACATTTTTTGTTTTATTCTACTGTACAATCTCAGGGCAAGGACTACACTGTCAATCATGTAGTTTTATTGGTCAGTGCCAAGTTATATCACAGCAGTTGTTCAATATATACTTCTTGAATAAGTGAATGATTAATAACAATGTACATTAGGCACACAATAGCCATTAGTTCTGTTGTGGCTTGGATCTAGATGTTCTCCCAAAACCTTACGCACTCATAGATGGGGCTTTTGGGAGACATGGATGTGTAATACTGGGTTATGGATGAAATGAATGGATTAACCCATGGATTGGTTTAGCATAGCTCTGGGTGTGGATAATGAATGGAAAGGCCCATTCTGGGTGTGGATAGCATTAACCAACAAGCTTGTGGCTTGAATGCAATAAAAAAAGAAAGGAAGGCTTGTTGCCTCCTGTCTACCACGCCATGAACTAGTTCTTCAGTGCTGCTCTCCTTGCAGCCAACTTACTGTGGACTGAAACCTCTGTAAATGTGAGCTAAAAATAAACCATTCCTCCTTGTACTTGTGGGTGTCATGTATTTTGTCCAGGCAACAAGAAAGTAGCAAAGAGAAGCTACTATGAGCATGAAGTCAGTTTCTGCCACTGACTAAGACCTCCAGTGCTGCCAGCTTAAATCTAGTTTTTGACATGAATGATCAGTATTTAAAAATGCTGGGTGAGAGGAAGGCCTGAGTGGGAGTTCTGGATGGATGCAGCAGAAGGAAACCATTACTTCTGCTGATCATTGCAGAACTGCAGTGTTATCTCCAATTTCAGAGCCAGGAGCAACTGAATCACCCAGAAACCATGATGTTCAGATGCCTCTGCTCCAAATAATAATAAAATATAAAATTAACTTTTTAGTTGTTCTTTACTGGCATGGTAAGACAGAAAAATAACTAGTAAACCAGTACACTTAGTCATATAACAGTAAGTACTATTGGGCAGAAAATTTTATTCTATTGAACTGTATAAATGATTTTTTTCAGAAATCACTCAATTGTAGGGGAATGGAAAAAAAAGTCAATTTATATTATGTACGGCTGCAAATTCTCTATGATGATTATAATCATTATATCTAAAATGTACCTTTAAAATCTGAAAAAATCACTCAATTTTTCTATGTGTATGTATGCTATCATACTGCTAGAAATACACTGGATGACTTAAAGTAAAAATATAAATTTGGAGAGAAAGAGAGAAAGATAACAATTTATCACAAGGAGTAGTGATTCTGAAAAAAACATTTTTTTTTGGTACTGGGCACTGAACTCACAACCTCGTGCTTGCCAGGCAGGCGCTATGCCACTTAGTGAAAACCCCAGCCCTCCGAAAGTAATTTTAAAAATCAGGTATATCAAAGTTGTTAACTTTTAATATCAGGATGATCAATTGTTAGGACTGACCTTCTACATCCTCACCAAAAAACTACTCACAGGGCATTTATAAATATAAAAGAAAGATGCAAAATTCAAACTATGGGACTGCTTACTTTTCTACCAAAAATCACCAAGTAATTTTCTAGAATCCTAAGTAATGAACTCATGTAGATTAAGAGAAAGATTCCAAAGAATATGATGTGTATCAGTTTTATCACACCAAAACAACTCCCAAAACTCATCAGTTTTTCAGCCTTCATTTATTGAAAATTCTGTAAATATCAGCAGTAAAGAGAGTGAATTATAGAGCCAGAATGCAAGAATCAACCTCACTTGCACTTTTCAGCTCTGTAACCTTGGGAGGCTTATTTTGCCTTGCTGTACCTTATTGTTCTCATCTGTAAAATGGATAATAGAGTACCCACCTCTTGGAGTACTGGAACTATTACAGGTTAACCCATGGAATATGTTTGAACACTTGTTGGTCATTACTATCTCTTACTGTGTGGCTGGTTACAATGGTGATAATGACCTCTTAAAATGAGCACACAGTATTATTGTGAACTTTAGAGTAAAATGCTAGTTTTTGAATGATCAGGGAAAACAAATTAATCAACTTTGCAAAGGCCAGAAAAAAGTGACCTAATATCTAGCAAATTTTGGTGGGGGGTGAGGGTGGAGGGAGGGTACCATGAATTAAATTTAGCACCTTTGGCTTGCCAGGCAGGTATTGTGCCACTGAGCTATATCCCCAGCCCCAAATCAAGCATTTTTATAGAAGTGCTCAACTTGAGTTTTCTATGGAATTAAAAAATTTTAATGACTGACAAGAAGTGAGGAGACAGGTTCAATAGTGGGTGTTCCTGAAATCTGATACATAAACACTGAGCAGTCAACTGACTGTACAAAAATACTAGTAACATACATCTAAGTGTATTATTTTTGCATAATAGTAAAAACTATAATATGAAGCAATACTAACAATAATAGTAAAACAGAAATAAGTAAGCCAAGTATAATGGTTAATTAAAAATGACTATTGTTGACTATCAGTCTTATATTCTCTTCTGGTAATGTCAAATTACAACTGTGCAGCAGCTCAGACAAGTTTTTACAGCACCATATTATGGGTTACAACTTCTTGATCAGAACTTTCAGAATTTAGCTTCCCTTGATCTACCTCATAGATCAGACTAATTAATTATTAAACAATAATACCCATGGTCACCATTTCCCAGGAATATGTCGAGTGCTATGCACATTAATCAAACATTCATGTTTATGTACTTTGATTGTGGTTGTTATCTATCTCATCTTACTCCAATACTCTAACCATTTGGTGCTTTAATGTTATAGCCAAGGAAATTCACAGGATCAGTTTTCAAAATATTGAAGTAATAGTATAGCTACTTATGGTTTAAAAAATATTATCTCTCAAAGCTTTGTGCAGTGGCAGTATTGTAGGCTCATCCAAGGCATGATTATTGCTAATTGAAAAAAATATGCATTATTTCTCATATCTTTACAACAGTTAGATCAATATTAAAAATATCAACTATAACTAGAAAATGATTAATCCTATACAAGCCCATTCTTAGGAACACTTAAAATAATTTTCTTTAAGGGAACAGAATAGTATTCAAAATACTAATTCTATAACCTCTTATACCTCTCCCACACAGAAACAGTGTACTCTGTCAAGCATAACTACAACAAACAAAACCGAGTAAGAGTGGGCATACTGATCAACTTTATCTGCCCTGCCCATCTTTTCTACATGAAAAATATATGTTATTGCCTAACTAGCATGTAAATTCTTAATAAATTTATTTTCCCATTCATATTGCAATGCCAACAATTCAAGTCTCAATCTAGTATTTGTTTCTGTAAATTATTACAAATGTACAAGGTATGACAAATATCAAAACCTAAACATTCCATTCATAAAACAAGTGAAGACAACCAAAATATAACTAAAAGTATTCTTTGATTTTTTTATTCTTTGTTTTTTTTAATCTGGAAATTTAGTGTTCAATTAATTTTACCAGGTAATTATTTCTGCCAAAATCAATAATGGTAATGTCCATCATTGCTATAAAATTCACAATAAGCATAATGTGAAAAATGAGTAAAAATTGCACTGTTAGATAACATAAAAAGAAAAAATAAAACTAAAACAGAAATGAGAAGATATATGCTTGAGGGAAAGACACGATATTAAAAAAAAATCTTTTAGCAGAGGATTCTTCCCCTCTGTAAGAAGAGGAATTTATGTGCCAGTTTCTGATCACAAGTATAGTCAATGTCTCTGAAATGCACTTGACAGTACCAATCTTGGTGGAAGGGCTGTTCCCATTCCTTAAACTCACTGATCACAAAAGGAAAAGGAGGGGAAGAGTACAGAAATGGGGTTCACATAGTGGGCTGAAAGAAAAGACCATCGGGTACTAACAAGCCCTAGGCAGAATGGGTTATCACAGGGCCTTGGCATGCCTTCAGGAAGTATAGAGATAGAGGAGAAAAGTAACCATGTCACAAATGACACAGAATTCACCTTTTACCAGAGGCAATTCTGACTCCATGTCTGCACTGAATGGCCTGACAATTAAAAAATAAATAAATAATGAAACAATGATGAAAAAAATCCAAAACATAATTTGTACCAGTACTCCCATTTGTAATGGCAAAATCACATGGTACTTTGATTGTTACTCTAGTTTCTGCATAACACATAAGTATTAGACTGAATCAGGTATGTGTTTTCCATTATTTTTTTCAGCTGATCAGAATTTTTTAAATTTGGGTACTATCAGCCTTTTCTCTCAGAATTTTTATCCTTCACAGATTTATTTCATAATGTTGGTGTTAGTATCAACAGCATTTTTAAACTGAGCAAAAAAGGTAATTGAATACATCTGCTGAAATTCCATACCTGGTGGTACTTCCTGGTGTTCTTCCACAGGGGAAACACTTACTTCTAAAACACAAAGTCACAATCAATTAAATGTTACTAACCAGAGTTTAAAATATATATTAGCAATACTGCATTAGCTATGATGATTATTTTTACATATTTAAAATATTCAATTGAATGATCAGGAAAACATTATGCTTTCACAGCATCCCAACGAAGAAAAAAATCAGCTATAAGTGAGCAAAATACTGTAAATTTCTCAACTATTTTGCACAACAGTTTTTACCAAGTCTTTTTAACTAACCTCAAAATTCTGCCTGCTCTTGAGATATGAAGTAAAACCTAGGTTTTTGCACCACACTAAATAAACAATTGAGGAAACAAATATTAACGTATCTTGTTTCATCGTTAAACATTTTTTTATTGAAATGTTTTTGTGGGAGGGAGCTGTTGGGAGTGCAACGGAGCAAATCTAGGATCTTGTACACACTAATAGCACAGACTTTACCAGTGAGCTATACCCCAGAAACAATTCTTGAAAGGTTTTTGGCTCATAACCCTATTTTACTATCAATTAGACAACAGAAGTAAATTAATTTGAAGTCACATCTTAAAAATCAAATACCATTCTCAATGTTTTTTGAAAAATAATTCTCAAGATAAACTTTTTTTTCTCTATACTGGAGACTGAACTCAGGTCCGGGCACACTCCCATGCTCTACTAGTGAGCTAGTTACACGCTCAACCCCCAAAACACATTCTAAGACCAGTCAATGAAGGGGATGTGAATTTTTACTATCTTGGGGTTTTTTGGGGGGGTTTTAGGCTGCTTCAACCCAATTCCAACTAGAGACTGAAAGCATTGCCACCCAGTTATGAGGATGAATTTATTTGACTTCATCTATAAAATTTTTTCACTCTGTCAACTTTCCTTCTGCTCCTTAAACCAATTATAATATGCTTTTCTCAAAGCATATTATAATTTAATATTTTCTAAAACTCAAAATATTTATGTAGCTATTTTAATTATTTTTCTTCTTGCCTCAATTTACTAATTATAAAAATGATGCAGACTCAAAATAAAATACTTGGAAATATTTTACATAAAAGGAAACTGAAAAGAGTAATCAAACATACTTTTACTAACAACTGTTAATATATTACATTTCCTGTCTTTTTTCTTCACTGTTATACTAAGAAAGCTGTCATTATTACAAGTTAAATTTTCATCTAGTTTTATTCTGAAAAACATGTATCATAAAAACTTCTCTAGGATTTTTGATATATGACTTTTTTATATTATTTTTATATGATCTTAAACATGAAATAGCAAATTAGTTATATCAGCACAACCTGAAAGCATTACCTATTTAATAAATGTAGCCCACTTCTTCTTACCCTAGGTCTTTTTGAATCCACTTCATTTAGTAAGGTTTTCTTTCTTACCAATTATTCCAACGGCTTCTGGGAAGACCAACAACATTCTCAGTGTTGCCAAATGTGATGGACAATTTCCAGTCGTGGGACTCATGGGTCACTCACCAATATGCAACGTGTTCCATCTTTTCCTTTTGACCTACTTTCCTCCTAACTGGTTGTTTATGCTCCATTCAACTTTATAATGTTGGAGGTCCTTAGCAACATTAGTCCTGGGACAGTCTCTCTACTCTCTTAGGTCCTTGCTTCCAAGTGACCAAGATGATAGAATGCAAACATCCATATCCATCTCAGATTTTGCTTAAAAAGTTGATAGTGGTATATCTAACTCCATACTTAATACCTCCACTTGGATATCTCATATAATTTTCAAATTTAATGTGTTTACTGCAGATCTTTTGATTTTCTCCCCTAAAATAGTTTCTTTTTTTTTTTCTTTTTCTTTGTCTTTTTTGAGACAGAGTCTCACTATTTGGTTCAAGTAGCCCTTTTGGCTCACTTTGTATCCCACACTGGTCTCAAACTTGCAATGATCTGTCTCTCTCAGCCTCCTGAGTGCTGGGATTACAGGAGTGCACCACTACACCTGGCTAAAATAGTTTCTTCTATATTCTAGTTTTCTTCTTCTCAATAAATACTCCCATTATCTGGAAATTATGCAAACCAAACAACCCTTTTATTCCCTCTTTTTGCTTCACAATTGTTGATTGTAAAATATATCTAAACAGAATTCAATAACAGAGTTCTTGTGAAGCATGTCAAGGCTCTGGGTTTGAAGAAAAAGAAAAAAGGCCACATATAACAAATTCAACACCTTCCCTTCCATTTCCAACTTACTATCTCACTCTGGGACAATGCAGTCAGTTCCCTAACAAAGTGGTTCCTTCATCCATTCTTCTATTCAATCAAGTAATTCTTCAAAACGTAAGTCAGATTATCTCCATACTTTAAGTATTTCCATAAATTTTTATATCATTTAGAATATAATCCAAATTCCTTTGAAGGCCCTAACTAATCTGCTCCTCTTTATAATTCAAGTCAATTTGAGTTTTGTTTTCTATTATCTGCAACTGCAAATAGCCTTTCTGACACAAATGTATAATGACAATGACTTAAATACAGGACCGATACGATGACATATGGATTTTTGCACAGATCACCCTAACAGTAGGTGAAAGATAATGTGAAATGGGCAAGAAGACCAGCTAAAAGGCTACAGCTATTCTCTAGCAAGATGAGAGTCAAAATAGACTACTAGTATAAGAGCTATAGAGAAAAAAAAATGGATTGGAGAAGCATTAAAGAAGTCTATTAACAGGACTTGGATTTAGCTAGACACAGTGGGAGAACAGAACTCAATAATATGTACCATGTTTCTGATTTACAAATCCAAAGATATACTGATACAACCTGCTAAGGCAATTGAAGACAAGCAAAGAGGAGGGCAACAGGTGTGGAAAAATGATGAATTTACTCAGGTACTGAAAAGTCCATCAAAGAGGCTACAAGAAGGTTGCAGGTACATGGCTCAGAGCCCCACAGTGCATTAGAGAGAATTCCCTTAGTGGTCTTTTAGCTTCTCAAAACACCTGAAAATTTCAGGGGGAAAAAATGCTGTATCTAATCCAGTAAAGGTGGGATCAAATTATACATGATGATGTTGGTTGTTTTATGTAAAACATTGGTAGGGGAGATTAGATTAAGTTCTTCCTATGAATTTGGGTTTCCGTTTTCTGATTCTCATTGAATAAAAATACAGACTTGGTTTTATTCTCCAGAAAGTTAATATTGCTCATAGATAAGTGAATAATGGGAAGTAGGAAAAAAATCTCAACTCAACCCATCCTGGTTATGTAGTGATAAATCCTACTATAAACAGGGAGCCACAGTGCCCATATGGGGGTCTGTCCCACAGCTAAGTTGACAAAGAAGGCAAACTTAAGTTTCCCCTTTCTCTCCATATCTATCTTCCACCATTTCTAAAACTATAGCATTATTCAGTCTGCCAAAAAAGTTCTAAAGCGGTTAACATTTATCTGGAAACATAGCTAGGTGAAGTGGCACTTGTGTTCAATCTCCAACACATTAAAAAAAAAAAGGTAGTGTTTAACCTGAAAACTAACAACTAGCTGCTCAACAGTGAATGCTACAAGTTATTCTATGGGCAAAGTTCTCCCTGTTTTATGCTTTGGGTGACAACCTGTTACTGTGAAAGCACACAGCTCACATCACATCAACTTTGGAATCCAGGGCTCAGCCGCTGCACCCATGGACCAAGGCTAGCCTAGCCCGCCTGACCTACTTACTCCAGTTTCAGCCTATCATTCGCAAACTAGTATAAGGATTTTTCTCTGGTCTCCTCCTTAAGGTCTACTGTGAGGAGCAACTAAAATAATATATGTGAATTTTGTAGCTTTTAAGAATTAGGGAAACCTAAGTTAAATGAAGTGTCACTACTTAATATAGTATATACAACTATTTTTATTTTTCAGAAACCATTACGTCACTTTCCAAAAAAGGGGAATCCACCCTCCAGCAGAATAGCAACATAAAAGACCCCACTTTCAAGCCATCACTGCCCATAGCTACCCTTTCTCACCAGACTACTTTCTCTAAATTGATCTTGTACTCATTCAGGGCAACTGTCCATGCTCTTATCAATTATTTTCACAGTAAATTGTTTTTATCACCATCCTTATACTTCTCATACTCTTTTTTTTTTTTTTTTAGTATATCGGTACCAGGGATCGAACTCACAACCATGCGCTTGCAAGGCAGGCACTTATGCCGCTGAGCTAAATCCCCAGCCCACTTCTCATAATCTTTAATTACTTTATTCATCTAATTGGTCATTAGAATACCAGCCCCAATGGAAAGAGGGACTCTAGTTCACTCACTTATACTCCTACCTCCCAAGAGAACACTATACATAAGAAGTAGGAAGTGTTCAATATATATTTGTTGAATAAACATATCTTTAATATGAAAAGTAAAAAAAAGTAAAACCATTTCTATAAAATGAACTTACCTTCTAAAATCATGTTTGAATCTTCTATAGCATTATCTAAAAACAAATAAACACATATTAACTCAGTTCCACTCAGATCCCTTGATCAACTAATACCCACTCAGATACATAAATGTTGCTTGTTTTTAGACTTGGTCTTCTTATGGATGGATTCAACAGTATCTATATCAATTTTAATTTTTAAATTATAATCAAAGAGTGCATCATGTATTATCCTTCATGAGATAGAACTTGCACTATAAATATGAAATAAACATAATAATTGGTTTATTTTATTTGCAGGTGCTATATCTATAACATTCAACTAACCACAGATCTTAAATATTTAGGGAAAAAACTGCATCTGTACTGAAAATGTAGACTTTTTTTGTCATTATTCCCTAAACAATACAATGTAATAACTATTGTCAATAGCATTTAAATTGCATTAGCAAAACAATGTAGACATGATTTAAAAGTACATAGGAGGTATGCATAGGCTACAAAAAAATACTACACCATTTTATATGAGAAACTTCAACATCCTCGGATTTTGATGTCTGTGGAACATTCTAGAACCAATCCCACTGCAGATGCTATGGACAACTATACTGACAATAACCAATCAATGTTTTATATTTCTTATTTTGTCTATTACTTTACTCATGCTATAAAAGTTCTAATATATGAAGTTAAGGGTTGATTTGTAGGGAACCTCTGTTTACAGAAAAACAAAAACAACGCACCTGAAGTTTCTACCAGTTTATTTTCTGAAGGTTCATATACTATAAAGCAAACAGAAAAAATAAGCCTTTAGCACTGCATAAGTTTCATAATAACAATAATTGAAAAAATTCATTCCAGGTGTCAGCCTGTGTCTTATTTATAAATACTTGATTGTATGGGGTTGGTCACGGCAAAACACAGACTACAGAATAAGGCAGGGAAAAATCTGATTAATTCAATGAAATTCCAATAGGCCACTGGGTTCACAATTCCAAATAGGCCACTGTTTGGCCAGAGGAGATGGCAAAATCATATGCTTCCTTTAAAGTTTTCAATAAATTCTTTATTCCCAAGTGGTACCAAATATCCTTTTTAAATGTTCTTCATGTTTGTGACTGAGGTTTTGGGTTAACCAAAGCTTGACCGTCTAATTACATGAATCTCAGTTTTTAACCACGCAGATTTCCTACTCTGTTGAAGGAACAACTAAATATTCAACTTGGAGGCAAACACCCCCCACTGTTAGCCTCTTGGAAGGGGTTGGCAGGCTCTGAATTCACCATGGTAACCAGGGCCTGATGCCCAACCCTGCTCTCTTTGGTTGGCAAAGAGCTTGGAGCAGCTATGTTCCAGTAAAAGGAGATGCTTTGCCCTGCTCCAAAGCCAGATCCTCTTTGCACACTCTTCCCCAGGTCCAGGACCAGCAGCTTCCTCAGCAACTGATATTCTAGAATGCCTATTTTCTCAACCGTAAAAGGCATGCACTATTTTCCCCTAATATTCATAACTTTATTATTTTTTATTTATGTAGTAAAGGAGGCTTTCTGAGCATCTATCTTTTAGATATTCTCAAAATTGGAGCTAAATCACTTTGTCTTTTTGATGCCACTGGAAGGTGGAGAGGCAAGGAATGTGTGTCTACACCCTTACCTTAAGCAGAATCAGTATTTAAATACAGACCTCAAACACAAAACCAGCCCAGTAATGGGGCCTTTTCTCTTTACCCTTCTTCTCTCATTTTACAGTTCAATTTCTTCCAAGAGTCACTGACATTTTACTTCCATGGTTCCTCTCCTCACTTCTCCTCCCCTAGTCATTACCATCTGTCTTCCACCCAGAGCACATCTATGAGAAGGCCCTTGCTGGGAAGACCGGGGAGCACTTCATTAAATTTGATGTATGCTTTCCAGTCTTGCCTTGTTGTATCTCTTAGCATCATATCCTCTTCTAAACAAGTTTCCACTAGGCAGTCTTTCATCTCTCATTCTCAATCTTCTTTATCATCTCACACTTTTTTTAGCAGGTGTTAGATAAGGGCTTTCTTTAAAGCCATAGTGCCTCATCTCATCCTCCTCTACCCCTTCCAGGATCCCACAGCTTGGTTTAAATGACTCTTAAAACTATGAGTTACAGTTTTGAGACAGACAGACCATCAAACGACTTATCTGGCCACTCCTCTTAGATGTCTCAAAGCACCATCATTATCAACAGGCATGGAACTGCACTCCAGTCCCTGTTCCTGTCTTCCAGTGAAAAAGTACTACCAGGCAACAAGCTAAAAGAGAGGACACAGTTCCTGGGACCTTGCTCTCTTTTTCTAGTTATCCTATATATCAAATTCTGTCATTCCCCTGCACTTTTACTGCCACCATTTGTTTTAAACTACTTATCATTCCTGTCCAGTCTGCCCCCTGAAACAATTTTTTTCAAGGTTACTCAGGTACCCACTGTGGTACTAGACCACAGTCATGCTTTCAGTGCTTTTTTCACATGACCTAAAGTAGCCCAAGATCCCAAACAACATTGCCTTTATGAAACCTGGGTCCTTCAGCTTCTCATTTAATACAGATCAGAGTTGGATGGCATCAATTATCTATCTCTTCATACCTATACTTGTCTCTCTTGTCTAGTTCTTCTATGTCTGAACTCTCATTGTCTAAATGTAGATCTGATTTTGCAATGCCCCTGTGTGGCACCCTAAGGGCAAAATGATCTCCTTGACCTTGCCTACAGGCATCCTCTGGACCTGGATCACCTGGCCACCTTGGCTACACCTCTCTTCTCATTCTCATTTGTTCATATCAGAGACTTCCCAAGACTCTAGCCACATTTCATCTAACCTCTCCAGCTGCTTCATCTTCAGATGTCTCATCCAGAGACCAGTTAATGTCTCTTTATTCTAAGATGTTTGTTACAGACTATGTTGATCCTCACTAGCATTTGCCACATCTATGATAGAACCTTACCCAGAAATTCTTTATTATTCCTCTTCTTTATTATTTCCTATCTCCTTGCTAACATATGAAGTCCAGAGGAACAAGGACCATGTGCTTCCTCACTAGAGCTACTGTGTCATTCTAGATAAGGGACACGATAACAAATATATAGTATATGAACAAATAAATCAACTGGACAGCTAAGACTGCAAAGTTACTTTCTAGGTTTGAAGTTTTCCCATATATTTGTGAAATGAGAAGCTAGTATCTGTTAACAGTTCTATCAAATCATGGTGTGGGAAATGGAGAGTTTAATACAGAATACTGTATATTTCACTTTCCCATTGAACTACAGTTTCACTTCACTTCCACTTAACAACTTCAATTGTATGCCAGTTACTTAGTTTTCAGAATTTGGTCCCTGAATTTCCACAAAAGTATCTTTTAATATAGTGAAAAATCTTCTGTTTTATTAGATGAATTGTGTTTGAAAAAGTTTACATTCTATATCAAGATGACTCATATCATTCTACCAAATCTTGATGCCCCCCTTTGATTATACTCATTATCTTTTTGTTAACATTTTAAGTAGTATTTACTATGAAACTGTCTATGAAAATATATGTATTTTACATCTTCTTTAGCATATTAATTTTATACTTTCTAAAAAGTTTGATTTTAAATTCCTCTATATCTAGCCTATAAAACATATTCCAAACATACTGTATTTTTTAAAAACAAGACAAAGACAGGGAGAAATAAGAAAAGTATCTCTCCAGGTATAGTAGTGCACACCTGTTATCCCAGCACTTGGAAGGCAGAATCAGGAGGATCATTATGACTCTGTGACCAGCCTGGACTACAAGGTGAACTCAAAGCCAGCCTAAACTGCATAGCAAGACACTGTCTCAAATAGACCAAAAAAAAAAAAATCCAAATCCCACCTCTACATACAACTTTTCATTTCTGAATTTCTAACTTTTCCTCCAAATTCAAGACTGGAAAAATTTAGAATCAATCTCACTGGCTAAGTTCTTTAATTTGTTATCAAAAGGATATATACCTAAGGATGATCCAAAATTCTTCGAATTTGTACTCTTTTAGCCACTATGAATCTTAGGGCTTTAAGTCTTAAACATTTACTTAAAAATTAGTACATCAAGTCTGCACACAGGGACTTCTCTTTCTTCAATTGTGATTCACCAGCTAACATGAAACCACAAACTCTTTCAAGTGCTAAAGCATCCAGAACACAGAAAGCCCTCTTACTCAACTTGACTATGATGAATTTCTTCATCCTTCTAGTTTTACACACAAAGTTATACTCAGTTGACTTCTCTTTTTTGACACAGTAAATTTTAAATTTACTAGAAGTTAAAATGATACACATTGGCTTTATCATTTCTTAGTTATACAAATGAGCAAATTATTTACCTTCTATAAACCTTATTTCCCTCATCTTTGAGGCAGGAAAAATATAATCTATTTCATGGAGTTCAATAAAAGAGTACATGAAATGCTTGGAAAATGAGATCTATAACAAGTGTTTAAATCTGAATAGGATCTTCTTGTGCCAAAACTTTGACAGAACTATTTCTTCCACTCTGCTGTTAAGCCTGAAACTGAATTTTTCCTAACCATTTCCAACATGACAAATCAGTCACCTATGAGAAGAGGATCAATTTATAGAAGCAATTAGACTAAAGTATATGCTCATGAATATTTTAAAAGACAGATGACTGGAAAATAATGAGGTTTTTTTTTTTTTTCAGCAATTTGTAATTGCCCCTAAGACAACTTGCAAAAAGTTTAAAAAATTATTCAGACAAGGGCAGAACCACTAGTGTAGTTTAATCTCTCCCAGTGAATTCTCTGCAAACCATCACCATTTAGATGTTTTAAGTTATGGTATTTATAGCTTAAAACATAATTCTCTGTAGTTTATAGTCAATATACAGTTACTTTTTTTTTTTTTTTTTGTACCAGGGATCAAACTCATGACCTCGCGCTTGCCAGGCACAGTTACATTTTTGAACAACACATAGTTTAAATTTAAGAAGCATTTCCAAACCTTGTTCATCATAGTCTTGGTATGTTATAGCATCTGTGAAGGAAGGAAGGAGAAAGAAGCAAAACAAGAATTGATGTCATTTTAAAACAAAAAGCTTAGGTTAAAAAAAATCCCTTACAACATAATTTCTTTTAATTATCAATGATTGTACTGACTGTACTAAATATTTTCCCTAAAAACAACAAAAAGAAAGCATAAGGAAATGATATTTATAGAATTCCTCAGAGCAAGATATAGCATTAAGATTTACTATCTTGTTATGGTGGTGCTGGTAGATGAGGTGAAATATGAATGCCCAATACAGTGGACCGTTAAGTTACAACTAGTTTCATATAAGAACAACTTTGGGTTACAACTCAAATTTTGGATGTTACTTACAATCAAAGTCTAGAGTTATGACTCTAAAGTCAGCCACTTGTGTGGTTATAAAAAAAGAACAACCATTTCTAAAATAACAATATGTAATGTATCAACTGGAGATTTCTGTCATTTTTTGAAATTCTTTATTATTCTACCCTTTTTTCTGTTTTGCTTTTCTCTAAATAAAAATAAAAAAGAATCAGGATGCCAGAAAAGCAGATGTAACATATGTGTCAGAGTCCAGATGCATAATTCTGTGAATGTGATTTCAGTCAGTGCTTTATATAATTGCTATGATTACTGCTATCAAAATAGCCCCAAATATTACTCAATTATATCATAGGCAAAAGATTTGTATCAGAAAGCTAGTGTTGCTAAAGTTGTTTCTCAAATTACTAAGTCACAATCAACAGTTTTAGACAAGGGTAGAAAGGCTATTACTCGTGTAGATAAATGAAAGGCAGACGGCAGGTTGTAGCTTAAAGTTAGCTATCACTTGCTGATCCATAAGCTTCAGCAGAGGAGTTGTATTAGGGAGGAGGAACTTGACTGAGAGCAATAGGAGTTCTTCAGGCATCACCACTCAGGTTTCTAATTTGTGAAAAGTTGATATCTAACTTTAAGACACTATACATCAAGGAACAGTTCCTGACATACTTTGAAATGATCTCAGAACACAGACTTAACCCTTAAAGAGCTCTGAAAAGTACATTACAACATCCTTTCCTGTGTGGAGCTAACTGAGAAATCCAGGGCCAATGTCTCTCTAAGGACACTCAGATCTGCTGAAAGAAAGTGTGAACTAAAATTATATGGGAAAGAGTTTGAGGCTGTGTAGAGGAGCCGGAGCCTTCAAATGACCCTGTGGTTGATGAATTGTCACTACAGCAGAGTCCACAGGCTTGCAGGTAGACAGTGGTGATGCTGAGGAACTGATGGAGGAACACCCAGAACTGTCTACAGAGGAACTGCAGCAACTTCTGGCTGAGCAACAGAGAGTGGAAGCTGAGGAGCTTTCTGAAGAGGAGGTATATCAACAATCAATGCAGGGCCAGGGATTTAGCTCAGTCGCATAAGCGCCCACCTGGCAAGCATGAGGTTATGAGTTAGATCCCTGGTACCAAAAAAAAAAAAAAAAAAAAAAAGCAGTAAAGTTCTTCTGAAATAAAGAAAGTTTCAAAAAATGGACAGAGCTACAAACATTTATAGAGAAAATCCACCCAAATAGAAAAGCCAACTGTTCATTTACTTGCTAAATGACAATGTTATGTCATACTACAGAAAAGTGTTAAAGAAAAGACAGAAACAGGCCACCTTAGACCAGTTTTTATTTCTGAAAAGAATGAGGCTTAGTAAGCCAAAAGCAGGCCGTATTGGGCTACAGACTCTTTCTAGTACAGAAAGGACACCGCAGAGGCAGATCCCTAATGTTCTTATGAGAGGGCACTCTCCTTCCAAACAATAACCACCTTCCATTTCATTTTTCCTTCCTGGAAGTAAAAGATGTCAACTTTAATAGTGAGTACAGTATGAAATTATTGTTTCTGATAAAATAAGCACATTTTATAACTTTTGGGAGAATATATTAGGAAAATATTGGTGTTTCTGGTAAATTATGCATATTTACAACCCTCTTTTATTATGAAAAGATTAGTTAAGGAGTGCTTTGGGAGGTCTGGAATGCATTATGAGTATTTTCATTATCCCTTATGGAAAAATAGTCTTGACTTACAACCAACTTGAGTTACAATCAGCCCTCACAAATCAATTCAGTTCTTAACTCAAGGGTTCACTGTATTCTTTTAATGTTAATTTTGCTACCAAAAAATCTTATTAAAATCACTTGTCGATTTCTCTGTAAGAAAAGCCATGTAAACGTAGTGCTACAACTGAAAAACCTGAAGTAACATTTGAAATCCAATGAAACTGTTTCCTTGAAGCCAGGTGTGGTGGCACACACCCATAATCCATGCACTTGGGTAGCTGAGGCACAAGGATTATAGCAAGTTTGAGACCAGTTTGGGCTACACAGTGAGCTCAAGCCCAGTCTGAACTGTGTGGCGAGACCCTGTCTCAAAAACAAAAAAAAAAGAAAAGAAAAGAAAAGAAAAGAGTTTATTCAATACCTGCTTCTTGGTACAATCTTTCATCATCTACTATTGGTTCACTGGAATCTAAAACCAAAAAAATATTCCCATTTGCCAACATGAAAAACTTAACACCTACAATTACCAGATTCCGTTCTAAAAGATTCCCTGTCAAATTCTCCCCATAACATCTTTTAAGACACATACTATTATCATTTAATAAAATTTAAACTGAGCAAAGTTTTAGAATTTGTTAAGTTGCAAAGATGGAAAAAAGCAGACCTAGGATTTTCATCCAGCCTAAGTCTACTATACTACACTGTCTCTTTAATGTCTGTGTACAAAGACCAAAATTCAAATGGTGGCCAGAAAAATATATTTCCTTTTCTCTACATTTCCTCATGTAATATTAAACTACATTCAGAATTATTAAAAAATTATTTTAAAAATTATTAAAAATTTGTTATGAACAGACCCTGAATTGAAATGGCCTTGACTAATGTCTCAAACAGAAATATAAATCATTTATTTTTACACTGACAAACCTGAGTTTTCTTGGTCATATATTATCTCTTCCACATCCTGATCATGGTCTTGTAAAGCTATAAATTAGAAAATAATTAGAAAATGTAAAATATGTCTCAAATGAAGATTGTATGACATTAGAAACTAGAAAATCGCAATTCCTGATAATGATAGGAATGTAAAATCAAAACTCAGTGACAATAAATCATGTTTATTCATGGTACCAGTATATACTAACCACACATAATGTAAACACAAAGATGAATTAGATGATTCTTGTCATAAGGATATATAATCTAACCACAAAATAGTAGAGCCGTATTTTCAGTCAACATAACAGATTCAAGTACAGTCAGAAAATACAATCAAAGAAAGACAAAAAGCCAAAGACGGACATACGGAAGAGTCCTCCTCCTAGTATGCAAAAAGCACCTGCCACAATGAAGTTTGGGCAAGCACACACTTGGCCCACACCTAGTCTTAATGCCTAAGTCCTCGGTATGGCACTTCTCCCAGACTAGAATACTGTTCCAGTATTTATAGATGCACAGTGTTAAAGTATTCAGGCCCTAAAGGCCAGTCAACAATACTAAAAGGTGCTCAAACACCATTGACAGGTGATGTGTCCATTTCCTTCTAGGCATTTGACACATGACAAAACACAATTTTGACCCTTTATTGACTTTTTAATTTATGGGTAAAATGCATGCAATTCTGTTGCACCTTTGACCTAATAATCCTACTACCAGAAATTCATCCACAGAAAATACACTTCGAAACAAAAACTATATTCACAAAGATGCACTTATATTAAAATACACAACATTATTAGCTACATATCATATGTGATATATTAATTTAAAAATATCAATAGATAAGAGATTTGTATACTGATCACAATGCTCTGTTAAAGGAAAAAGATTGATTCAATTTAAGAAAGAATATTTAAGTCTCACCTGTCTCTTCCATGTGATAACTATCCTCGGGGTCTGGAAAAAAAAACTGGATTGAATTCACTATAGTAAAGAAATGGTACATATATAATCTGCATATGCCTATTTTGAATCTATGCTTATTGGTATATATTAAAATCAAATAATTATTAAAAAATGAAAATATTAAATATCTACTTTACCATTAGAACTACATTCAACATTCTCTCAAGGTTGACATACGCCATAACCTGAGCTAAAGAAAGTGATTTATACAGAGTGACACAGACACAAACGCTGGACCCAGGGAAAGTGTTAATTCCTGATCCACTTCACATTCCATTTTCTAGCCCTGTCCTACCAATTTCTGGAGCAAAGTACAAATGAGGACACTAAGGGAAAATGAGGGGAAATTTATGTTTGGAAGCTGAGCAGAAAACTCTGTGAACAACTTAACCGGCATATACCAGAAATCAAAATGGTAACTATATGAACCTTGTAACCTATCTCACAGAACAAATATACACAGTGTAAATGTTTTCAGTTTCTGAAGACTTCCAACAAAATTGAAGTTTCTATGTTGAAACTGAATCTATGTGCTAATTGAAGATTCAGTCAGAAATAAAAGAATTCTCCAGCTTACAAACTTACTAGAAATACATTTTCTAATCCTGATCTATAACTCTTAACCCTAAAGTTATCAAGTTCTTCATGTTTCTAACTATATGGGCATTTTAAGAGAAATTTGTTAGATAATAAGCTCATACTACAAAAATTATGAGTGACTGTCAATCTTGCTGAGGCATCTTGGTCTAAGATAAGAAAGAACAATACCAAAGTGGAAATAACTTTACCAGCATCCATGCTCACATTTTTCTCACAGAAATCATAAGTGATAATATCATCATAAAGCCAAAACATGAAAGACTAATGCTGTAAAGCTAGTGTGTAAACACCTAGTTTCAGTGTATAAGGCAGCTAAAGTTATGCATATAATGTTATATATGTAATTTTATGTATATAATACACTCTGCAAAACATTGTTACAAAAATTACATAATATACAATTATGTATATCATCCATACCACTATAACATCAATTATACCACTATTTGGATGGAATAGTACATTTCTGACTCTAAACAACACATACAGATAGAGCTCTTAGAAGTATATCCACTCAATTATATGTTGTCTGTTTTCTAAAGTAATTTCCCAGTATACTAGGTATGGTGAGAGGCAGATATACTTCATTTTTTTTATTACTTTTATGCTTTAAAAAAATTCTTGGAACACATGTCAACCAGGTATATTGTACACAATCAGTAAGTAAAGATTTATAGAAAGGCAGTCACGCTTATCCATTTAGCCATGGTAGAGGGGTACTTCTCATTGTATAGCACAAGTGATCATTGCAAAACCCAAAACATATTATCTGGCTGTTTAGAGAAAAAGCTTGCCATGTCTGGTAGAGAAGTTAAGAATTATGTTCTATGGCTTGCAATTACAGAGTTTGTGTTAGAATGAGGGTAAATAATATGGCGTCATGTCAAATAGTCCAACAATTTTGTGTAGCAAATGGCACCCTGAGCAAGGGAACACAGTAAAAGTACTTTGCCAAGGTGTTTCACTCAACTACATGAAAAATTTGTATATTCTGAGTTTGCCTTAGAAGTTCTTTGAATCAAAATTGATACCTTTATTTCAGGGAGATAACCATTTTAAATGAAGTTAAGCTTTGACTTCAAAAACAGTTTGAAATTTTAACAAATACAACTGCAACTGCTGCATTTTATCTTGAAACCAAATAAACATGTTCTACCTTCATGAACTGTTTCAGGTTCCAGGGTCTCAAATCTATCATTGACATCAGATGTGGTGAGGAAATCATCATCCTGCAGCTGCAGGTCTCCTGCTGGCCCTTCCTCTTCTTGTGGCAAGTTTTCTCCTTCCACTACGGGAAAGAACAAAGAGATTTGGGTGGACAGTGAGGGGCCAGCAGCAACTGTCAACTTTGATGTGGAGCCTCTTCAGAAGCACAAGCAATGTAATTCCCTCTTAAGGCCACTATGGGCCTAAAGTTATTTTCCAACAATAGCCAACTGTTAGTCACCCTGAAAGTGAACATGAATGCACCTCTTCCCAACAGAATGTGGACATATGCTTCCCATGTTTTATTCATTATATATGCTTAGCATCTAGGACCATGCCTAACCACAGAAAGTATTCAATACATACTTGATGAAATAATTCATAAGTATGAATATCCACGCCTTTTCAGTTATCACTGGCTCTGATAAAAGGTCACATCAGACCTTTTTATTGAAAATTAACATAAAATCGCTTGTAATAACTTTAAATATTCAAGTGTTCCAATATAAACAACAGCTAATTACCTATCTAAATCAGATGTGAGGTCATAGATTCACCTACATTACCTTGTGTATCTGAACTATCCCAAGTTTAAACTTTAGCTGTGGAAAGATGCATCTTATTTTCTGTGACTATCTTCTATAGTAGACTGAAGTTCCACATTTGTATGGACACAGTACACTATTGTACTTAAGTATGATTTAGATTGTTATTGTGCCTAAAGATGATTCACACAGTAAATGACATGGAAAGCCTCTTATAAATAACACTCTTAATTGAAGAGCCTGAGTGAGCTGGGTGAGGCTTTGCAATGCAGCACAATGATAAGGAGTGTAAGATTTGGAAGAGCTACTCCAGATGAAGGCACTTTCATAGCAACTGTGGGACCACAGGCAAACTGACTACTCTGTGCCTAGCATTTCCCTTCTATAAAATGGCAATAGCAATCACCCAGTCCTGACATGGCTGTAAAGTTTAAAATACTTAAAAAAATGTCTGCAATCCTCTTAAACATTTAGGTGTTTTTGTTATCACTACAGTGACAGCTATGCTACTGTTTCTGCCACTAATGAGTTTTCTACCAAAATTGTAGAATGTACTTACTCTGCCTTTAGTGTGGCATCCATAGTGAGGTTCTCAAGTGTACTGAATAATGTAGGCCTATTTATAAAGACATTATTTATAGAAGTTTCCCTCTTACCGGTGGTTTTGTTTTCTGAAGTTTTAGTTACTCATGGTCAACCACAGCATGTGAAAATAGTATGAGGAAAATTCTAAAAGTAAACAACTGATAAATTTTATATTGTGCACTGCTCTGAGTAATATGATGAAATAGGGAGTCATTCTTCCCTCATCTCCCTGGAACCTGAATTGCCATTTTGTCTATTATATCCATATTATATGTGATCAGTTCATTAGTCACTTAGCATCTGCCTTGGTTATCATGGTATCTGGATATCATGATATCCATCTGCTTATGTTTAAGTAACTATTTTACTCAGTAATGGCTCAGTGCACAAGGGTAGTGACACTGGCAATTCAGACGTGCGGCCAATGACAAACTAATATGCTTCCTTTAGTAAAAAGATGAAAGTGTGTGACTTCAGGGGGAAAAAAATCTGTGTATTAAGGTGGCTAAGATCTACAGTAAGAACAAATCCTTATAAAACTGAGAAAGAAAAAGAAAATTTTTTAAGTTTTCCAGTTGCACCTAAAACTGCAGGAGAGAAAAATTAAGGGAAAGTGTAGGGTTTTTAGCTTATACAATGCACGTATGAAATAGCCACTAACTAAAACACAAAGACCATAGTAACAGCAATTTGGGCCGGGGAAAAGGGAGAGTCAGGACATTTGTACAACAGAGAGAAGATAAGAATTGTCCATTGTGCAGCTTCAGTCTGAGAAACCCACAGGCTTGCAATGGAGACAACCAGTACACGGTTGGGTAATACTGGGCTTTAGATGAGTCATCAGGGCTGCAGCTCAACAGTCAGCAATCACAGCAGATGAATCATACCCAAAGTCATGCACTGCTGATGTGACTGTCTAAGGAGAAAAGCTCCTTAAAATAAAAGAAAAAAAAGGCAGGCCCAAGAATATTCTTCCTCTCCTGGTTGGCCACTGCCCCACCCACTTAAATGCCTGCTGTCTTCTCTCTAATCCCCATATCCACATCAGACTCTGGTGAACCATCTGGACTCACTAGGGTTACTACACACCTCCTCCATTGGGCCTCCCTACTGCACAGCGGTCCCTTTTCTCCATTTTTTAGGTTCAGGAAGGATGTAAAACAATCCTGAACATCCCTAGAATCAAGTATAAATATTTAAATATTATTTTTCCCTCTTGCCTCTCCACTCATGCATCACGTGTTCTGGCCATTCTAAATGACTCCCACAGTTGTTTGTTTGTTTGGTTTTGGGCACTAACAGAAATCAAACCGAGGGCCTTCACACTGAGCTACGTCTCTGGATGTTTAAAAAAAAAAAAAATTGAGACAGGGTCTCATTAAGTTATCCAGGCAGGACTCAAATTCTTCTTCCTTAGTGCTGGCATTACCAGCATATGTCACCATGCCTGGCTTCACACTCTTGCCTCTGGGCTTTCACAGATGCTGTGCCCTCTGCTGACCACACTAGCCAGTTGAAGTTCTATATCATCTTTCAGCTTGTAAAGGAAGATGTCATCTCCTGCAAGACACTTCTTAAGAGCCTCAAGTCTGGGTAAGACCCACAGAGTATCACAGTTTAACTACAATAGCTCTTATCTCATTATGTTAAACGTACTTATTTAGACTCAACCTTCCTTGTGTTAGATTTTAAAAAAAACATAGAAACTATAGCAAGAGGAAATCTGCACTTTCTCAAATGGACAAATGTATATCTAGGCAAGGTGCTTTTCTAGCTGCAAAGAAGCTGTTAATTAAAGGACATAGGTTCCTACACCACCACCAGCCATCAGCAACACCTAAATCATAATGCTAGGAAATTATTTTTATAACACGTTATTTTCTCCTTTATAGCTACCCCCGGATGACACCAAACCATCAGGAGTATCAGGATACCAAAGTGTCATGTGCTTTTACAATCCCTTTCTGATTTATGTTTCTGAGCATGCCCTCTGATTTTGTCAAGGAATGCTTTAAGAAAGAGATTTAGACAATTCTAAAACATTAGTTTCTGGAATATCATTTAATATTCTTTCTACAAAACTCAATGAGAGATATTTTTTAGATCCAAGTGAGTGCTGGGGAAATATTTGTTATGTTCTCTAAGGAGACAGTGTGCTTTTGACCAATCTGGGAACATGACCAGTACAACTAAACTCCTTTTTTACTTCGGCAACCAGCCAAGGACAAAGTAAAAGTTAAGGTTTGACAGTAGCTACTGGATGACTTATCATAGCTTGTTTGTGTTGCATTTTCCTCTGCTCTGTTTTCCTCATCTATTTGTGATGAATCACTACTTTTGATTTGCTTATATTCATGTAGTCTTATGTTCCTTTTGAGACAGTATTTTGCTATATAGCCCAAGTTGTACTTGAGCTTGCAATCTTCCAGCCTCAGCCTCTCAAGTTCTGGGACTGCAGCCAGGTAACACCATGACTGGCTTCTTATCATTTTATTATTAAGTATTCAATAAGTTCCTTCAGAGTGATGTTGGGTAAAATAAAGAACATCTAGTGCTACTTCAAAAATAATATTCTTTAGTAACTAGTTTTTTAAAACTTCAATACACAATTAACATTTAAATTTTAAAATAATGCCAAAGTACCCTGAGATAAACATTATTTTAGTAACTCATGACATAATACATTTTAGTTCATACCATGTTCCGGGTGTACCATTTCATGAAGAACAGGCTGAATTTGTTCCTTTACTTCATCTTCAATATTCTGGGGTTCTAAAATAATTATAAAACATTACTAAGTAGAAAATACTTACACATTAACAAGGAACTCTAACATTCAAATACAGCATTTGTACATATATCTTAAAATGAGTGGATCTGGCTAAGCAACTGTGCATCTTTTTCTTACCAGTTTACCAGTTTTTACCTATGTTGATAAACATGTTAGACAATTACAATTTATTTGATTAGTAAACATAAATGTTAAGACATATTAAGATTTTTAAGATAAAAAATTCAGGTATAGATTTTTCTTTAAAAAACACATGAAGAGCAAAATGGCTTCAATTTCTAATTAATAAAATTCATACTAATGATAGAATGAGGAGAAGACAAAGCTTTCACAAATGGAAGCACTTAGAAATAAAGATGAAAAACTAAAATATAAAATCAATAAAAATTAGAGAATATGGTACCCTGTATTCCCAGACAGGCAGGAAAAAGGGCACCCTTTCCAGTGTGAGGACCCAGAGTGATGAGTGTTGGTGGGCCACTCCAGAAGTCAGCAAGTGAATAGATAATCTTGTTATAACTGGGAGTCCTTTTACATTCTTTTACCTTTGACACTCAGATCCATAGATTCAAATACATGTGAGCAACAAAAACGAATATGATTGATGACATGCTTACAACACTGTACTTCTTGTTGGCAAATCAGGTTTATGAAAACATCACACAACAAACAAGAAACTACAATTACCCTGACACTGTTATCAACTTCTATCTAACAAACACAATGTTTGTTCAGTGAATGAAAGCACTGCTATACTGTGTCTCAGTATCATAAATACTATTATACGAAATAATGTCATTGACAACAGTTATGCCAAAGAGCTAATCTTCAATGACAAAAATCAAAATAAGTTAATTTGAACTTTCAGGGAGTGAAAAAGTTTAAATATAGTATTCCTGTGCTAATCATTTAATGAAACCACTGCTTAAGCATGGAACTGCCGTATTTCTATACATGTTTACATTTCACAAATGATCTTTACATGTATTCTTATACAATTACTGAAATGTCTGGCCTCCGTCCTTAGCTGCCACCTCCCACAATGCTACAATGCCTCCTAAAAACATAAATTCCTAGGCTCACAGCTGTTCAGAGTACCAGCCAGAGAGAACACAGTATGAGCTGCTAGAAGTAGAGGGTGTTGCTGCTTCCTTGCTTAACCCTTTAATGGCTCCCTTTGCCCACAGCAAGAATGTACACTCCATGGAAAAATGTGAAGACCCTCACATGTATTTCCAGAATCTTCTGCTATCAGGACTGGTTTTGTTTGATTTGGTGAGTGTACCATGGCATTTCATGTTTTCATGGTGTTGCCAATGATCTTCCTCTCACTGAGAAGACAGGATTTGTAGAGACAAACACCAGATTGGAATTAGTTAAAGAATTTGAATAAATAAGGAAAAAGGTTACTGTACAGTCTTCTTTCAAAACCCTAGCAACTGCAGTGATGAGAGGGGCTTAGATGGCATAGAAGGGTGAGGAAGGGATGAAGTGCTATGCACAGGCATAAACTATGTTTACAGAATAAATGGATGGAGTCAGCGAAGAAAAGAAATTAAGAACATAATAAGAGAAAGGGTTAGAAGCAACACTGAAACCGAAACATATATTGTAGAGAGGCTGAGAAGGATATGGGCTAATAATAAACAGCTAGATTATAGGATTAGATTATCAATAATTTGCAACAGTGATATTAACTAAAAATAGAAGGCAAATAAGATATTTGTACTGGCTTTCAAAACAAGATTTTTTAAAATTATAAATTCAATTAGGACAAAGTAAAATGTGAGCCATTAAATCCAAATATACATTTAATTATAAAACTTTTTTTAAACAACCCTTGTTCCAAAGCCATAGCAATTTCACAGGACACAGAGAGAAAAAACAAATTCTCCAAGGATTACTATTAAAAAAATAATAAACCTAAGGCAACATAATAATCCTAAGAAATACAGAAGAAAATCTAATAGTATCAATCAGTGCCTTTTGGATCCAGAGCTATGTGATGTAATACTTAACACTTCCAATAGGTGGCACAGTGAGACCAAATTTTTGAGAATTTAGTAACTACGTACACAGAAGCTTATACAATATTTTAAAATAAATGAGTAAAAAACTGATAGAAAAGAATATCTAATTTACTAATTTGTTAAAATAGTTTAAAACTTCCCAACCTATATGATCATAAACCTGAAAGTGACTGCAAAAATAATGTGAATTGTTCTATAAATCCATCTAAATAAAAAACAGGTTTCACAGTGCATCATTGGATCTGCAAAGTCTTTTGGTGCCAATAAGAGGCTCTCAAATTAAAACAAATGGGGATCCATTACTTCTACTTTATTAAATCCTGTGGCAAATGATGCCAAAATCAGTGTATAATATGTGTATATTTTTACTTTCAACATAACTTGGGGCAATAGTGCTGGAACTGGAATGAAGAAGAACAGCATTTGGATCCTGCTGTGCCTGACTAGTGCATGAGTCTGGGCAATAAACAAATGTCTATGCTTAGAGCCTTTATCTCAAAGATTAAAATTATGCAATGTGAACTTTTACTAGGAAAAATGTAGGTTTCTTTTAAAATTTTAGAAATGAAGTATCATTAATTTCTCTGTATACAATATGCAACATACTGTAGGTAAAACAAGACTCTTACACTGCAGATAAGGACACCTGCCAGGCAAGGGAG
This sequence comes from Dolichotis patagonum, assembly GCA_004027295.1. Taxonomy (NCBI): domain Eukaryota; kingdom Metazoa; phylum Chordata; class Mammalia; order Rodentia; family Caviidae; genus Dolichotis; species Dolichotis patagonum. Next base: position 139,473 of record PVJX010001035.1, on the reverse strand, counting down.
GCCCTGCTGAGTCCTGAGGACAACTCACCTGTGCCCACGGGAGCCTCGTCCTGCAGCTCAGAGCGCAGCTCAGCCTCCTCTGCTGGGAACTTCGCCTCTGGAGCAGCTCTTTCTTTAAGGCCTGCGTTTTTATTCATAAAGTTAACTTAGGTTTTTTAGTTTTTTTTTTTTTTTGGACATATTAAACCAGGAAAAATAAGATCCGCAACATTTAATTAGTGCGTGTAACTCAGTTTCTAACATTACCTGCTTAAAGACTGAAGTAGGAAATCATTTGCTCTGTAACTCTATATGGGTCTTTAATATTTCTACTTTGCATTTAAAATAGTAAAGACAAAGTATTTAATCACTCATGAATCTTTAAAATACAGTCACGTCTAAACTTGCCAAAAGAAGTTCAATGAGTTCAAACTTTGTGTCTATGTCACTAATTATTTCCTAAATCTTGAGCTCTGAATTCAAAGACTACTATGATGCATTTGAATTGTGTGCACTCCTTTTTTTTTTTTTTTTTTTTTTTTTTTTTGTACCGGGATTGAACTCATGACTGCGGGCTTGCAAGGCAAGTGCTTATGCCACTGAGCTAAATCCCCAGCCCCCTTTTTTTGATTTTTGTGTAATTGTTCTTGAAAAACTAAAAATAGTTACACAGAGATTACTCATATCTACGTATAATTGTCTTATGGTTACACTGACAAGTACTATAATTATATTATTCTATACCATGGAGAAAAATTCCTTTTAAAAAAAGAAATCCTAAAGAAAAGGCCTAAGAGTAATATAATATGATTGATTTTAAAATTAATAGCAAGCTAAAATCTATTATGCTAGTTTAGTTCTTTGATATTTTACATGTGAAACATTAAAATGTATCAAATAATTATAACTATTTATAAAACTAAACTAGGACCAGAAGCCTGATTCTGTTGCATGTATCTTGAGCTTTTCTCACACCAGTGTTATCTTCCAGGAATGGTCCTGCAGGTAGCTGTGATCTGCAGTTAAAAGGGTACAGACCAAGTGCTAAGAGGTGGTTTCCTAACCTTAAACAACAATGTACAGCTGGGGCTTAATCCCTGGGTCTTTATACTGAGCTACATCCTGAGTCCTTTTTAAACTTTTAAGACAGGATCTCACTAAATTGCTCAGGCTAGGCTCAAACATGCAATCTTCCCGCCTCAGTCTTTTATGTACATGATTTATGTATATGATTATAGTCTGAAAATTTCTCATTTCAATGTCTTGTACTTTATATTTTTTGTGTTTATATCCTTTGTATTTTCCCTATTGTTCTCTTTTCTATATTGCCTCATTTTTTCATTTTTCTCCCAATATAAAAATAAATAAATAAAGCCAAGTTCTTCCTCCCAAATCTTTAGAGACTCAGACAAGGACAGGACCTATTAACCATATCACTTACATTTTCTCCTTTTACCTAACACTAAGCCACACTAGCAACACAAACATGTAAATTTCACTATAAAATAGATTACAAAAGGATCATGCATAAATATCCATAGGTTTTAACTGTGGTTCAATTTATGAAAGGGCAGGGATGAAGCCCTCTTAAAATTCACCAGGCAAAGTTAAATACAGGACTGAAATTCCCTGCCTTTTCTTATTTATACAGTCCATTTGCACATCTCTCAACTATGGGTAGGACAGGTTTCCAACTGTTCATTGCAAAATTCTGCTAAATGGGGGGAAAGAATGAAAATTCTTAGGATATTTTATCTTTGTACTCTAAGCTCTTTAGCTAATACCTGCCATAAAACAGTTGCCCCAAATCACCGGCTGAGGATTAAAAGGAACCCAGTTGTGCCCACTCCCCTGAACTGGCTGCAGAGGTCCCTGAAGGCCCAGGATCCTTGGCTGCACTGGACTGGCTCAAGGTTTGGAGGTGGGAAAGGTGCTCAGATCAAGTCCTCTACTGCCATCCTCTACAGATGCACATCTCTGCTCCAATCTCTATCAGTTCAGTATTACAAAATTAGTTTGCTCTGCGCAGTGCCAGCTCATGTCTGTTGTCCTGGAATGATGATTTCACTTTCAAGAACTTTCTAGTCTAAATGGAAACTTATGGTGTCATCTTTCCCTAACCACACATGCAGCATGTGTTCATAATGAGTAAAATAAACCATATTTTTCCCATCAAACAGCAAAGATTCAACTACTTGAAATTCCTTCCTTAGGTTTCACTTAGAAAAAGAATTATAATACTAAAGTGTTTGAGACTACTTGTACATCCATATTCTGACATACAATGCCTTTAAGAGCTAGCTTTCTTTAACTCAACTGGAAGCTATTTGTCTTCAAAGTCGAGATGGTACAATATATGAAAAATAGAAGTAAAGCACAAAATAGCAGAAAATATCATGCAGTTTTTAGAGTTAAAATGCTAGATGAACTGTAAACTTACTAATACCTGGTGAAACTTCCTTCCAGAGATTCTATCTTTATAATAATAATAATACAATAATATTATAAAGTTTAGATAAACAATATCATGTACCTTCTCTAGATGCCTATCAATTTTTAAAAATATATTATAGACTGAAATTGCTTTAATAACTATATAGAACAATTAGCTCTACAAGCCTGTATGCTACTGTTGCCCACAATTTTTGCCACTGAAACTCCTTTTGGTTTATAAGGTTTGAGGCAAAAAGCAAACAATTAAATGAAAAACATAAATAACACCTCTTGTTCTGCTCTATTCTTAGATCTGAGGAACTCTTTCTGAGACATTCTCAGTAGTCTTTCAGTTTTAATAGTCATGACTGTTCCTATAGTAGTCAACTCCAACTTACAATCAAACAACAGGTTTTTAAGCTGGGTTTATTAGGAAGTACAAATGACAAGTACATAGCACTGAAACAAATATTCAAAATCACATCATAAAATGAGATGTGTCCATTTTCATGTTGCTGGGGCTGTACATTCAACAAAACATCAACTTGCAATAAAAAGACTTATAATCTACGTTAACGTGGAAAGCAGAGGCAGACTAGCTGCTTCTCAGCACTGGATTCATCCTCAGGCCAGCAAACAGGCTTTTTCAGACAAGATGATGTCACATACAGAAGGACACCTCTTTCTTTGCTTCATTCTTAGATTTCAGGAAATCCTTCTGAGACATTCCCAGTAGCCTTTCAGTTTCAGTAGAACCACGACTTTTCCCATTCCTGAGCCAACACAAGGTTCATAACAGAGGCTTTATGATCCTTATCTAGGGATGAATGTTGTAAGACCACTGGGACTAATCTCTATCATATGATTTGGAAAGTGCATTAATCCCCTTCAAACACACTGTGCTTTTATTTTGATAGACACATTAGAAAACTTTTAAACATTACATTTAGTAACTATGGAATTGACACCCCAATTTTTAATTAAAAATGGAAAAAGCTATAGAAAAGTTAATGAAGTCAACACTTTAAACTTACCATTCATAGTAACCTTGATTATCCAACACAAGTACCCTGGTCCAGTATTAACTTACTTTATTGACCACTGTCCAACACAGCTGAGCAGAATGAAAAGGAACAGATGTATTTCTTCCTATAATATTTGATAGCTATAAACCTACTTAATTTCACATTGCATTCACTCATTCGAAAATACACATTTAGTACCAATTAATGAACAGCACTGCTTTACATTAATGAACACACGAAACACTTACCTGGTGAAGAAGAGAGCAAACAAAAATATTTAGGGTCTGTGAGATGAGGATAGTGTGAAGATGTGAGTGGCGAGGGCCATGCATAAGGGGAAAGGGAGAGGCACTGTTTACAATATAATGGGTGAAGAACAACTCACTATCTACCTGTCAAAGGACTTCTGAGGGAAGTCAGAGATGGGGCCAAGAGTTATACTAGAAATTATCAGGTGAAAGTGACAATAAGGACAAAATTCTTCAGCTGGGTGCTAGCTTGGCTGAAGCAAAGTGCAGATGCAGCAGGAGAGAAGTCATTCAGGGTGTAAGCACCAGAAAGACCTTGGGACACGGAGTCACTCTGAAGCAGTATGATGGGTTCATTTTTCCTAAGAATTATGGTCATGCCTCAATATCCATGAGCAATGCTTCTAGGACCCTGACAAATACCGAAATGCAGAAGATGTACAATCCTCTATATAAAATGAGGCAGTATTTGCAGATCACCTACATACTTTCTTCTTTACTTAGGTATCTGTACATTACTCAACACCTAATACAATGTAGACACTGTGTAAGTAAACTGCATTGTTTCTGGAATGATGGCAAGAAAAAGTCTATAGAGATGCAGCAGGAGAGAAGTCAGTCAGGATGTATGTACCAGAAAAGCCCTGGGACAGTGGGTCACTCTGAGGGAACATGAAAAAGCACAGATGTAAATTTTTTTCTAAATATTATCAACTCATGATTGGTTGAATCTGTACATGTGCAAGCTGAGGGTGTTAAAACTGCAGATACGGAGTTGACTGTACATTAAACTCCTCCTTCCATAAAATCTGAGAGTGAATTATAAATAGTATTTTGTTTCACAAGATTTCATATACCCACCCCACAAGTTATTTTTAAAAATCAGTTAATCTTTAGTTTATTAATATAATGGTATACTGACTGAAGAAAATTTTTGTCTTAACTCACTCAGATTACTCCAGCTACTGCTATTTGTACCGGCCAAGTGTTCATAACAATGCCTGCTTCCCAGGCAAAGTGTATATGAAGATATATAGCATATGAATACATAGTGTATGAATATACATGTATGTATATGTATATTAATATACAGACTATATGAATCAGCATATCTTCAAAGGGGAATGGGTATGTGTAACTTGGGAAATATTTTATTACCCATGCTGTTGAATGAGCATGTAACCTGAGATATGTAAGTAGCTCACAGTACCAAAAAGGCGCACATATTAACGGTCCATGCTAGTCTTTGGTTTTGATCCCTGCTTCTACAATCAATAAGTATATATCTCACTAAGTATACCAGCAGGAGCCTCAAAACTAAAAAGATTCTGAGACTACTTGGAACTTTTTAAAGCTGCTCTGTTATACAAAATAAACACTTTATTCAGTTTGTCTACATGACCAGAGATGTACAGAAAGATTTCAGAAAAGAGACAAAATCATAGAAAAAAATAAATAAATCACAGAAGAATTAAATACTGTCCAAAAGGTTCCTAAGAACCTGATTTCAGAAATAACAAAGGGACTCCACAAAGATTTTAAAGAATTACACTCACTTTAACATCATGTAATACACATTTGAAGATATATATGGTTTGGGCACTTGAACCAGGCTAGTTACTTGTGGGTCCCATTTATACTACTATAACTTTGCTTTTCATAAATGCAGAAATATAAAAGTTACCCTTTCAAAAGTTTTAAAAGTTGAGATCATTTAAATGCAGTAAACACACATTTTGGAAACAATTTTTTTAAATTTCTTTTTAAAAAATTGAGCCAGAGGCAGTGGCACACGCCTATAATCCTAACTCTTGAGAAGCTGATGCAGGATTGCCTTGAGTTTGAGGCCAGCCTGGGCAACATAGCAAATTCAAGGTCAGCCTGTACTACATAGTGAGATTCTGTCTAAAAACAAAAAGAAAGAAAGTTGTTCTCTCTTTACACATAGAAACATGAACAAATTACAAGTAACATCTATGAAGTTAAAACTTACTGCAATTACTGAAGAGCCATCTGAGCTTTCATTTTTTAAAATGGAAAGTCTTCTTTTAGTCTTCAAAAGTATTCTTTAATTGACCTAAAATATTTTAGATGATGTTTTGTGTTTTCATCGTTCCACAGAACAACACTGAAAGCCTATTCAGTTTCCATGATAAGTATCAGGCATACTTCACAGTCTGGGAGCACAGTCCAAGGATAAAGCACGGTGATGAGCCCAACAGCTGGAATGGGTGAGAGTCCAGTCCCCTGCGTAGTGCAGATGCGACAGCTGGGCTGGACCCTCAGGAGACGTAGGAGCTGGACTGATACACGCAGGAGCTCATTTTAGGCAGACAGTGGCAATAGTGCCACTTCTATTATTTTCTCCCTCAGCCCCTTGTATGTGTGTGCAGCATTTCAACACAGAGACCACAGACAGTTCATCATTTGCGTTCCCAGGGCTTCTCTCACCTCTGGTACACTGCAGATACTGAGGAGCTGTTGAATGAGTCAATTAGCAGAAATATAGACACAGAACATGGTAGTTTTATATAATTACCAAACATAATAGAAAAATTTTAAGTCTTCCTCTAACTTCTTAAAATACAAGGAAAATAATGTTCAAGGCAAAGAAGGTATAAATGATAGACTTCCATGATATATATACATATGACTCAATATGGAGTAATAAATATGTATATAAAGTGAAATCAAATGAGGTATAAAAAAAGAAAAAAGAAATGGCTTTTGTTCTGTAGAGTTCTCAAGTTGAAACTTTATAGAAATTCATTTTTATGAAAAACTATAACCAAGCCATTAACAAAAATCCAGTTTATGCTGTTATACCCTGGGCAAATTACCAATAAGATGGAAGATAATTACTGAGGATTTTTCAGATTAACCCAAACAATATTTGCATCAACATAACGTTTATTATTCTGCTATACAACAGCCTTTAGCTTCTTCAGAATAAAAAAAAAAACTTCTCTTTACAAATAACAGGAGGAAATGGAAAGAGTTTAACAAAATCAACCTAATCTATGTAGGAAGTAAATGGTTGTATTTATCATTGTCAGTTTTTTCAGTTGTCTAAAATTACTGTTGACCAAGGGCTAGGAAGGGGTTTCTATTACCCACAGCTTCTTATTCTGAACACCCATTTTGAAACATCCCATTCAAGTTTGTATTTAGGCAAGGACAAAACAGACATGGGCTAAGAGGAAAACAAACTACAATCTGCCATTTTCAGTGCACATGAAGAGCCCTGTGTAAGCACTCACCATCAGCCTGCTCTGAACCTAGCCTTCTTCTAGTAAAAGAAATGTTGAGTTTTTTAGAGAAACCAATTTCCCATCACCCAACTGTTTTAACAGTGAGCACTCACACGAGCCAGGTCTCAGCAATCATTACTTTTCTCCTGTCCCATAGGATTAGGGCTAATCATGAGCATATATCTATCTGTCTAAGGAGGGCAATAGTCCTGGACAATCCAGAGATAGTGACAGAGGCCCAGAACACTGCATGGGCACCAACTGTGAACCAATCAATGGCTTTTTTATTTTGTTTTGTTTTGTTTCTCTGCTTCTCTCTATATAAGCTAATTTGAATCAATTAAACACATGCAACCAAAAGGATTTTGGAGAATACTCAGAAATAAGACTAAATATATTGTTGCTCTCCTCAGAAGAATGATAGCTAAATTTTTCCATTGAAATATGGTAACACGAAGACTTGTAGAGCTGGGAATTAGGGGTTAAATAGTTTTTTGTAGACTGGAATAAAAAACTTCTAGCAATCATAAAGATGCTTCTATGGAAAATACTAGCTAAACATTAGTTACTAAAAGTCTCAACTGTATCAAACACAGTACTTAGGATTGCAATTTACTTCTTCTTGCCTTTATTTTTCATAACCTGTTTTCACATTGTTATAGTATCATTTAAAAAATAAAGCATTCTTATGCCTTTTCACATATGTAACATCTATGATTGTTTTTACTTTTCTCAATGAACACAGTAGAGCAGATTTGAATCCATTAAATCCTTTATATTAACATGTATTTGTTACAAAGAATAAAGGACTTAGGTATAAGGCGTTAAGCTTATTACCTGTTATCAAAAATAGGAATAGGAATCATTGCTCCATGATTCAAACCAAGACACCTTGGTTCAATTATCATCATTATTCTACAAAACAAAAAGGGTTCCTGAATTGCCAACAATATGCCAGCTGCTTACATGTATGCAGTACTAGCACAGTCTCACAGCCACCTTGCAGGACACTGTTGTTTTCAACTTACAAACAAGGAAAACAACCATTTCCAGAAGGTATTTTGTAGTGAAATAAACTCAATAATCAATTTTGAGAACTACTGTCAATCAATATTAGCATAGGGAACAGCTGAAGATAAACAAGACCATAATCAAAGTTAGAAGACATAACCTAAGTCACCAAACCATTTCATGGGAAATAACCACTGCACAATTAACTTAAAGCATTCAAAATTTAAAAGTCTACTATTTCCTTATTTTTTTGAAAGAAATGCAAATATTTTTTTGAAAGCTCTAGCTACTTGCAGTTACAAACATCACTTTATTTTTTAAATTTGCTTCTTGGTACATTTTAGATATTCATAATGATCACATTAATTATAGGGAATTTGCACCTGTACATGATATATCTTGATTCTTTTTTCCCCATTCCCTTCCTCTCCCTTTAACCCTTCTTCTCTCCTTATTTACACAAGCTTTGTTTTCACTTTTTTCTTTTCTCATTTTTCCCTCCCTCATCCCACTCCTTTCCATTTGAACACTGTCTTCCTATTTCACAATACCTATTACACATTTTGGTCCTTATTTACACTTTTAGTTTTTCACATCAGAAAACAATGTGATCTACTCATGTGTGTCCAATTTCTTTTAGTTAAAGAGTATGGTCTCAAAGTGCATTTATTTACCTAGAAGTGTTTCAAGCTTACCATTCTTTATGACTGAGTAGTACTCTATCATATTTTAAAAAAACTTATTCATCAGTTGAAGGTCATTTGGGCTGTTTCCAATACTTAGTTGTTACAAACTGTGCTGCTGTAAACATGGGTGTGCGTCTTTGTTGTAATATGATGTTTTTAATTCTTCTATGAAGATACCAAGAAGGGGAATAGCTGGGTCAAATAGACCTTCAAGTTTTAGTTTTTTGAGCAGTCTCTACACTGATTTCCACAGTGGTTGCACCAGCTACCTTATCTTCGAAAAATAGGCCAAACACCTTCACTGAATATAGCCACTTTAATAAAAGGTGGTGGAAAAAATGTGGCTTTCCACATGCCAAAAACTAACACTAGAACCATGTCTCTCTCCATAAACTGAACTAAAAATCAAAATGGATTAAAGATCTAAATTTTAAAATAGAAACACTAAATCTGCTGGAAGAGAGCCTAGGTAGAACTCTTGAAGACATAGGTGTAGGCAAAAACTTTATTAACAAAACCCCTCTCAATTGGGAAATATTACCTAGTATCAACAACTGGGATCTCATTTTATTAAAAAGCTTTTGTACAGCAAAAGAAATCAACAGAGTCGAGAAAACCCCCAGAGTGGGGAAAAAATTTGGCCAGCTATTCCTCAAAGGACTAATATCTAGAATATATAAAAAACTCAAAAAAAGAATCAGATCCCTCAAATTTAAATACTTGATCCAAAAATGGGCATCTGAGATGAATACACACTTCTCATATGAAGAAATACAAATGGCAAATAAATACGTGAAAAAATGCTTAACATCACTGGTCATTTTAGAGATGCAAATTAAAACAATTCTGAGATTCTATTTCAGTCCAGAAAGAATGGCTATCATCAAGAAATCAACCAATAACGAATGCTGGCAGGGTTATGGGGAAAAAGGAACGTGTCTCTACTGTTGGTAGGAGTAAATGGAAATGTCTTTAAGTAATTATGGTAACTGCTGATTTTTTTTAAATTACATAGCTAGGCAGGACATAATAATGTAAAATAGTCTCTATGTCCCAAATACTTTTAGAGTTATCTCAAATAGTCAAATAGTCCTCTTAAAGTAACTCAAGCAATCATGCTTACTGATTTATGTCCTCTTCTTTACCAGTTTCTCCCTCACTGGATATGCTGAGAGGATCATATAGACACAATGTAAATCTCCTATGGAGTAAAACTAAAAATCTTGTAAGAAAAAAAATTTTTTTTTCAAGAAATTGATTAAAGGGGATGTTAGAAATAATTGGAAATTCACAAAGCTATTAACCAAAAAAACACAGAAGTCAACACAACAAGTGAAAAAAAACATTCAATGATGATGTAAATGCTTCCAAATAAAATAATTTAAATATTATATTAACATCTTTCAAAATATTTTCAAAATAACTGATGGATTCTCGAGTATTCCTATGAAATTGATCATCTTTACATAACTATTTTACTCAATGTAATATACCATACCACACAAAATTTAAGAAAAGTATGCCAATTATCATTTTTAAAAATTCTAAGTATTACCTCATACAGCAATTTACAATAAAATCTTTGTTAGAGGTATAGCAAAAACATTCTTGTATTTAATTTTAATTTTTCTTATGTTTGCCTAAACTACTTCTGATTCTTAGCTGCTTAGACTTATAAGATTTTTATCCTGGTTTTTAGTTGACTTATTTTAGAAGGATAAACTTTCTAGTGTTAGTTATGCTTAAATAACAATATGAAAGGAAACAAAAAATAACCTATAGAATAAAAGTGAACACACAGTGTGAAACAATGCAACCATAACTTTAACCCTTAATCATGGGTGCTTCTTGTGTTTTAGTATATGTGTGCAAAAGTGAGCACTTTCTTGTGTCTTAATTGAAACTTAAGTTTTTTAATTGAACCCTAAGTACCAATGCAGTTGAATAAAGTGTGACTTTGACTGCAAAAACATCCAGCTAAAGGCTTTATTTATTGAAAAGAAAAAATGACAGAAAAAGAGAAAATAAAACAAGTCCCAGTTCATAAATAATCTTGAAAATTTTTAAATGATACAATTATTTGTTATATCATTTATTGATGATGTTATTTCTGTGGCCTTCTGTCTTCGTCTATGAGCCATTTCAATTCTTGAGTTGATGTTTGAAGTAAAAAATCAGTAATAAAAGGAAAAATCAGAACTAAAGCATTTCAAAGTACTTTATAAAATAACAACAGAAAATACTTATGTGCTTATGCTGATTAGGTTATTCTAGAACTTTTTCATTGATTTGCCTTGAAATTATGGTAGTTGCTACCCCACTATTGCTGAACTTCAAAAACCGAGGTATAAATTACTATAATGTCCTAACTAAATTCAATAATTCTGTCATACAAGGAAGAAAAATAATTACTTGTAACTCTGCTGCTCTTCAAGGGAGAAAAAAAGTTGCTTATAGAGAGTATCACTTGAAGTTTTGCATTTAAATTTTAAAAATCATTTATCTCAGCAGCAAAATGTTGTGTCAGGATATAGTTTGAAAATCGTGTAACATTTACATGAGGAGGGTATCAATCTCATTTCTGGTTCTGTCCAGTTCTCACATTCAAAGCCTCCCTCTTCTTGTCTCAGAAGCCCTCTTTTCCTGTGGGAAACATTCCAAGCAGCTAAGATAGAATTCACTCAGACCCCATCCAAAACTTTATGCATAGGAATAAGGCTGGGTAAACTAACTAAAAGAAAGAGCCCCAACTTCAAGAACAGTCACAAGTGATCAACAGATTTAATCAAGCCAATCCAAATTCTGCCAGGGACTTTTCTCCCAGACCCATTCCAGAAAGCTAGATAGAAGGATCTGGAGCCTAGGGGGGGGGGTTTCTTTGTCCATAAAGAATAGTTGGATAGAAACCAGTAGGGTGCTGATTTGTTTAAAGAACTAGAAAGAGGCAGAGTGTTAAGATCACAGATCTGGCCTGGGAATCTATTCACCTGAAGCCAGGATCCTTTATTTGCCAAGCAAATGAGTCATAAAATTCCTTTTATGGTTTATTATATTCTTGTGATCTACATAAACAAAATGCTGACTAATCAACATATGATATTTCTGTGGGCCTTAGTTTTTACTCAAAAACAATAAGGATGGATCAGATAAAGATATTGGATTATTTTTTAGGATTTCACCTTTCTTTATAATTCTATTATATAAGCTTGAATTTTTGCCTTCTAAATGTTTGATTGACTATAGGCAGCAAGAGATGCTAGTATAGGAAAATAAAATGTGTATGACACTTTTAGAAATACTTACATTTAGTTTACTAATTTCTGATTTGAAATGTCTTTATTTTGGCCAAAAATTTCTATGTTTCAGAAAAAGTACAGGATTATTCTTTTAAAATATTTTTGAAAGTACTTTTGATTCTGTTATCAGGTTACTTTTCTCAATAATCAAAATTAGAGACTTAAAACTTCATCCATTGAAGAGTATACATCATTCATAGAAATTTACTACTTACTAAAATTTCATTTCATTGACTGTTTTCTAGGGGACTAAATATTTATCTCAAATTTGCAGTTCTTTAGAAATGGTATACAGTTATACAATCAAATATGAAAAAATATAAGCCATTCAACCAAAATAAACAGTGCTGCAAAAGTAAATTAATAAACATTTTGATAACTATTCTGAGCCTTTGAAGGTATTAAAAATAGTGTTCTGAAACTTCTCTCCTAAATAAAATTCTAGTTTTTATTCATGAGGATACCCAAAGTGGACAAAGTGATGGATCTGGCATCATATAAACACTAAGCATTTATTGGATGATAGGTGAGGGAGTAGGTAGAAAGGGATGAGAGTGGCTTAAGTGAGGTACAGAGGGCAGTAAAGGAGACAGCAAAAGACTGGAGAAAACAGAAAACAGTACGCAAGACATGGCCCCTGAAAGACTGGAGGTGTGGGTAGTGGTGGGAGGTGGTCTTGGGAAGGAAGGTACCACTCAAGCCAGGAAGGTGCCCAGAGAAGAGCAGGGATAGAAGAAGAGTAAGAAAGGTGGGAGCAGCAGAAAGAAAAACAGGGAAGCGGGAAGGGAAAGGAGGAAAGAAAACAAAGGGCAATTAGAGAAAGACCAATAAATTCCTATCTAGTTCAGTACTTGGTGTATTTGAAATTTATGCCACCCAGAACAAAAACACTATTATCACTTTAATATTCTTATTTAATTTCAACAAAAGCATTTTATATACTAATATATCCATTGCAATTTATATTATACATATACATTTATCTAAATGCAAGATCAATAAATAAAAATAGAAGTTATTACATATTTTGTTTTTAAAGACTCGTTTCTCTGAATTTAGAAACATGACATAGTATAATTAAATTTTGAAGAATTTACTTACTGAGCACCAATAAATATATTCAGTGGCTAATGTACATTTCTCCTTCAACCACAGCAAAAATACTAAATTTGGTAAACGCCTTAGCAGCAAATCACAATGAAGAATATTACCACTTCCCAGGAACAGATGTCAGGCTCTAGCTCTCTTATAGTCATTTCCTTTTTCCAAGTGGGCATGCCTGGCAGAACTTCTACTTTCTTTTCTGTCATCTTTGTCTTTCATATTTGTTGACTTTTTCTTACTTTCCTTGGATTTAGCACTTTTATCTAGGTCTACTTTCTCCTTTTCTCTGTCCTTCTTGCCCCTGGAAGTCTCTTTCCTGCGGATATCTGAATCAACAATTTTCTTATCCTTCTGGTCATTCTCCTTTTCTTTCTTCCCCTTTTTTCTTTCTTCATTTTTATTCTCTTTCCTTGACACAAGTTTCTCCTTTTCTTTCTTGAGCTCTTCTTTACTGGGTTCTTTAACTTTCATGTTTTCCAGTCAAAGGAAAAAAAGGTTTACTGATAGCATCTCTTTAATTTACTGAACAGCAACTTAGTAAAAAATTTATCTGTCTGTCCCACCAGGAAATGTTCATTAAAAAACAAACTTCAATTCACTAGTTTTTAAGTTACCTAATAAGCGATGCAAGTATTTATAAAATACCAATTATAAAAAATGCTAGAAACTTAGCTTATTTTTTGGCTTCCAGTATGGTATGATTTGTCTTAATACAGGGTTAACATGCAATATTAAAGTTAGTCTACCCATAAAGGTAGTGCTTTATACAATGGGTTAACTCACACTTTGTAGCTATAACAGTAGAAGTAAAGGAATGCTTGCAATATAAGAACAAGCTTTTTGTAATTGTTTTTTGTACAGACAAAATATCTTAGTACAAACAAAAAATTATGTCCTTATAATATTTATACCTATAGTCTTTAAGAAAAATATGAACAAAAAGCTACATACTACTTAGTTGCTTTAGTTAAGTAAGCAAAAAACAATTTCCATGCATATAAAAATTTAAAACCACTCTGCATTAAAATGACAAGCGAAAGTTAATATTATAAAACCAGTATTCCTTTAGACATGTTTCTCAGTATTTTATGGAGAGCCATACATGCCAATATATGTGTCTCTCATGTTCACAGAGGGGAGGGAGTCATTAATGGAATACACGTTTAATTCCAAACTTCACATGAGAAACTGCTTTGTACTTGCTCTACATATAGCTTAATAAATCTGTTAAGCAGAAAATTTAAATTTAACTTTTTTGATCTCTCATCAAGAAATCATAAGGTAAAGTGTTTATTGTATAAGGTACCACTTAAGAAATGACAAAAAAAGAATGATCTTTCAAATACAATAAAATATAGACGATGATTTGGCACATCAAAATCATGTCATGAGCCCTATATTTCTGTTGCTCACAAAAAGTGCTTCTGCACTATATATTTCTGGATCAGTGATGGTGATTTTTCAGAGCTCTTCATGATACATACTGCTGCCACAGCGTATGTGCCAAAGGTCCACCACACTGGCATGTTTAAAAAGTCTTGGGTAACCAGCAAAAACATCATGTAAGGTTTCTCTTATTAACTATATTACACAGTAAGCAACCATGACACTTTGCAAATTTTTCTTAAAAATCTCATTGAAATCCTGTAAGGAAATAAAACAACATTCATAAAGAATCACTTTCCAAGTCCTCATCCTACTTCAGTATCTGCAGTGATACAGAAAATGACACTGCAAAAAATAAAATGCTTGTACAATGTTTTATCAGGTCTTACTCTATGCATTTTTTAAAAAAAATAAACCTTTAATGTTTAATTTGCCTTTCTAGATTAAAAAAACTATTCTTTATTGAATATCTGTTTTATCATTATTTACTAAAAAAATAAAATTATTTAATGGCAAAAAGTGTTTTCTTCCTGGGAATTATTCTGGTATACAAGGTTAAAACAATTAAAATTCCTTCATCTTAAAATGCAAGTCACAAAACTCTGCAGGTCACACAGTGAAAGTATTACATGTTTTGTCAAAAAACTGCAAACAATATACCAAGCACTTGAACAAAAAGACATTCATAAGTTTACAGACAGTCATGCACTCTACCACACCCCATTGACTGAAGAAAATAAGTTTTTACATGTGAATAAGAAAAATTGTAAAGATACAAGTAAAGCTATAATATTGAATGGCTGGCCTACAAATAATGTTTGATATGTAGAGTAAATTTAATGAATTGAAATGTAAACCACAGCAAATTCTGGAGTATAACGCAGTGCTCCAGATTATTTATTTTACTATAAAATACACATTTGACCACACTAGCTTTTACTGTGCTCTAAAACAGTATTAAAGTTTTTGGATAAATAAAATCGATCACTGATGAGTTTATTTTTTATACAGTAGTACTTTTAGGAGATCAAAACAAGATTTTGGGCAGCAAGAAGTGAATATATATACTTAATATAAACAGTAACAATTACAGCATATTGTAAGCTCTTGATTTGAAAGTTGTTACAAAGTTGTAATAACATGAAAAAGAAAATTATATGCTTCAAGCAGAAAATCCAATAAAATTAAAAAAAAAAAACTACTTAAAAAGTGTGCTCAAAACGAAAAAAGCAGTATTACTTAGCATTAGTAGCTATAGTAACATTACATAACCAGAAAACTTCATGCATTTTCAGGCACTAAACTTGTCTCTAGGCTAATTTGAAAAACAGAAAATACCTTTAGCCTTAGTTTTTCTCTTGGCTACCCCACCAGGTCCTTCTGTTGGTATTCACAAGATGAAAATAGGTTATAAAGATAAAGACTGAGGGAATTAAAAAATAAACATCTATAAAATACTAAAAATCAACACCTTCATAAAACAAATTAACACTTAAATTCACCTTTTAAAAATATCGCAGCATATTAGTGTCATGCATATGTTACTTCTACATTTTTAGGTTCACTATTTATAATGAATGGATGCACTGCAATCAATGTATGATCTGTCTCATCATGATTTGCCTCAGACCTTTATAAACCATTGACTGAAGAGATACCTACCACTACCACTAGAAATGGCATTTTGTTTCAGAAGGTAGACTTCTGCTCAGGTCACAAATAATGAGGATAAGGGACCGAGAACCTTACTTCCCTACTTAGTCATCACTACCATATCAAAAAAAGGACAACATATTTCGATAAAATTCAAAACTTAATTTTCGAACAAGCATTTCTCTTCCCCATTTCAAACTTCTTTTCTAAAATTATATAAGAATAACAAATACATAGACACATATTAATTACTCTAAAACTTTGCAACAGCTTTCTACTTCTTCTCTTGACAAAAGTTCTTATGGTGGGTTTTTGATCCTCTAAGGAACATCAACAACGTAAGTTTTTCAGTGCATTTCCCACTAGACTACACTTAGCAACTCCCTCGGTTTTCTATTTCTCAGTCGCCTAAATGTTATATTCATGTGTCTACAAACTTTCTAAAATGGTATTCTGAGCTGTCAATCCATTTCTTAGACAAGTCAGGTGGGAGGCATATTCCTTACCACTGAAGAGATGAAAAGTAAGGTAGTAGAACCAGGCACAAAAAAAGCTAAGGTCTAAGGTGGTGTCAAAAGCAAGCCCTGAAATCTTAACACTACTGATACAGAACCCACTCTAAGTATTTTTTGATACCACATACAAACTTCCACTTCGAATATGAGGTATTTTAATATTTTTTATATCATTCACATCAACCCCCACTCCTAATACATTTTTCACTCAGGAAAAAGAAGTATGTCTTAGTACTGACAGCAGAAAAGGGGGGGCACAATGAATCATTTCCTATCACTATATTTTTCCAATTACTTGATGTATACATACAGCCCAAAATGAACAGCACATATTTACACTTATTTTTCATACACAAAATGTGATTCCTAAAATCTGTCATAACACCAATTTGAGATGTGGAAAACTATCTCATACCATTCTCCACTGAAGTTTATGTCACCATAAAAGAGCAAATCTGCTCACATAATACTAAGTTTTAAATACACAGACATTATTGAATACACCAAAAAATATAGCAGAAAGCATTAAACTGTACTTCAAGGCTGCCACCTCTGGCTATGTTCTTGACAAAGAGGTCGTGTGTCTACTGTGAGGCTCCTGCCCGCTGCATACTCTGAGCCCTGATGGAGAGCACATTCCTCAAGTCACATATGTGGCCCACACCCTGCTTCACTTGAGTTGGTAGTATCCTGAAGGCAAGATGGACATTGTGATACTTTGGTGGCCTTGTTAACAACAGGATGTGTCTGAGGTGGGCAGGAACCTGGCTGACCGTTTCGGCCAGCTCCCCTTGGGAAGCTCTGAGATGATTTCTGCTTAGCAGGCTGCCTACAACATCAGGACTGAGCTGGCTGCAGTCCAAGGTCACTGCTGTAAGTACCCAGCTGGCTACAGACGCCAGAACCCACATATCTGAAGCTGAGTGATGGGATATGAGTAACTGAGGCTGAGTACCAGGGAAATCAGACTGCCTGTTACTAGTTCATGAAATTATACCTGTTTCCTATCCAGAAGTGAAAGCCAGGCAGGGGATCAAGTAGGAACCTCTGAAAAATCATCTTTCTGGTCTCCTCCCTAGAAACTGGAGGAAGACTGTGTGAATTGTTTGTCTTTCTCACTGCTGTCATGTAAAGTCTGCAAAAAATAAATAAAACTGCCTTCTAGTACTGCTGGTGTCTCCTTTCTGTCCCTCTTGATTCCACATGTCCTCTTAAGACAGATCGAGATTTTTCCTTTAGAAACTAGCCTGGTAAAAGTCAGACATTCTATTCCTCACACTTAACTAATATAATATAGTAAAAAAAAATTTACAGTGATGAAAAGGCTAGAGTTAATTTTACCAAAAACAGATGCACATCTGATTACTGGAATATTTAAAAATCAGTACCTTAACCACCTTTTCCAGTTTGGATAAAAATTCTTAAAATGATACAATCGTTGACTATAATGCAACATATAAGATTTCAAAGTATCCATTTAAGCTATCTTATTGGAACTTAAAAAATACAGTCAATAATTTTAACATGAAAATACCAAGCTAGTAATTTAAATCACAATGATGAAATTCAGTCTCTGAGAACACAGATGGAACAAATTCACAGCACCTGGAAAACAAGTTAATAAAGGATTCACTGAGTGACAGTGAAACAACAGTAATGTCAAGAAAATACAGGGTTTTAGGAAGGAATGCATGAATACAGGGTGAAGCTAAAGACACTAACGAACTTTGTTATTCAATGTGCAGCGAGTTTCTTCATATTAGGCTTTGAAGTCATGAAGAGGTGGCCACACTGAGAAAACAAAGTGGAAAGGTGGAGCCCAAGGGCATCTCTTACTCCAATGGAAAGAAAATGTCTTTTTTGGGGGGGCGGGGGGGTCACCTTCAGTTCAGGCTTCTGAGGGCAGACTTCTCTTGAGTCCTCACCGCTGTAGCTTCATTCTCAGAATCTAAGACCCTGCAGATCTAAGGACATAGCTAAAAACCCAGCAGTACAGATTCCTCTACATGCAATGGCAGTCTCCAGCCTTGCCTCCTGTGGCTCCACCCGACCGTGATCTTCAGTGCCCACCGTTTAGCCTGCTGATTCCCTTTACTCCCTTAGATCCCAATTTCAAACTCACAGCCCTCCCAGCTGCAAGTCTTTCCCCTGCTTCACGGTTTCTCACAGGCTCTGCAACTTCTCAGGTTCCCCGGCCCCTTCCTTTTCGATCTCCCTCAATCCTCCAGGGCTTCTTTAAATCCTTGCAATTACTTCCAATAGCTAGGGCTCCTCTGGGCCCACATCAGCCACACACACGCCCAGCCACGACCCTACCAAGGGTGACTGTGTGGTTATTCCTTTCCTCAGGCCTCCTCCTTCACCCCATGTGATCCTCTGCACCAGTCCTTGGTGTCTCCTGATCTCTGCCTCTGTCCCTCTGCCTTTCTTTCCCAAGATATTGGTCTCCTCCAATCTGTTCCTCTGCTCCGTTTGCACTCTATACTCCACAACCCCATCTCTCCAGGTCTGCTCTGTAGAACTCAAGTCTCCCATCTAGGTCTAGTTCTCTAGGCTCTGTCTCTATTCCTCTTGGTCTCTGGCTCCATTCTACCTCTCCCAGTCATTTCCCTTCTCTGGTAGTCTCTGCTGACTCTCCCCTCTGTGTCTCCCCTTCTGATTGTTCTTTTCGCTCCTTCATCTCCTCTCCTCTCCTCATCCCATCTCAGTCTCTCTGGATCTGTCTCTTCCCCCTTTTCTCACCTCTCTTTCATTTGGTACCAACCACCCCCTCGAAGTATGGGTCCCTCTGCTTCTTCATCTTTTTCTGGGCCTGGGTTCATTCCCTCGTCCCATTCCCCCCCCATTCCTTGGCTCTCTCTGGCTCCCTCCCAGAAAATATTTTTTCTAAGTGTCTTCAGTTGCCCTGCCATGGCCATCTTGATGTCCTGAATCAATTTAAAATGTTTACCTCTCATGGTCATTTTGACTTTAAGGAAGAGCCAGAAGTCACATGGTATCACATCCAGTGAATAAGGCAAATAAAGATATACCATAATATTAGTTTTTATGAGTCTGCCTTTCCACTAGATTTTTTTAAATCACATCTCATAAAGACACTCAGCAAAAAACACCAAAAAAAACCCAAAGAACCTTCCAGAACTGCATCAGAAAGTAGCAAGAACAATGAGACAAGATGTTCAAAACAATGGGAGTACTTTAAGGAGAATTAAAGGCAATGTATCTTTTATTGTAATAAATTGTTAAAACAATTTAAACAGTAACTATATTTTTATCACACCTTGTACATTATGATCAACAAAGATTTCACATCCAAAATTATAGAAAATTTGTTATGTTTTCTGTAAGTCTCGTAGACTTAAGAGCTACACCAGAGCTTTACAAGGAAAGGATCAGAGCACCAATCCCAAAATAGCTGTCAAGTGATCCAATTAAGAATAAAATTTATACCTATATTTGCTTTAAAGAGTTTTCTAAAATTGCAAATATTGAAAGGAAACAATATACATACAAATGTTTGCTAAAAAAAAAAAATCAAGCAAAGAAATATTTTCTGACATGTCCAGATGCTACTCTGTAAGAAAGGGAAGTAATGCATGGGGAAAAAAAATCAAGTGCAAGATGAACAAACAAGCAGGGCCACCCAGTATTCCATGCTGTCCCATGGATCTGTGACCTCTCCACAGGCAGCATGCTGAGAGCCACGCCTCAGGTGTAAGTAAGATCTGCATCTAGAAGACACTTCTGCAGCTGACTTACACCCACTATTGGATTCCCCCCAAAATCCAAACTGGAAAGACTAGAAAGTGCTGTGCCTTGCTTTTATGGAAAACTCCAGACATCCCAAATTTGACAAATGGCAATGCATCCAAAGATAGAATAGTCACAGCACACTGCAGAGATTCTTAGGTTTTTCAAAACTGAAAAAGCATGAAGTAAATACAGTATGACTCAAAATTCCATAGTTATAAATAAATACTCAAATTTATAGAATATAATGTTGGCTTTTTAAAGCAGCCTAGATAGCTAGAAAAATATTTCTATTGTGAACCAAAATTACAAGATGAATCCTCACAAAATTAAGAATTATGCTTAAGCAAAGTCATGATGATCAACTTTCATATTCTTTGTACCACAGATTTACAAATATTTGTATCCCCTTCCCCAAACGTGTGCATGCACGCACACACACACACACACACACACACAGCTTTGGCAGAAGTTGAAGGAGGTCACAGAAGTCAGGGGTTCACCAGCTAGTTGTATTTTACTTTTATCAAAGGCATTTCAAATGAACTGACCAGAGATGGTACAAACTAAACAGCAAATTATCACACATATTGTTGGCTTTTTACTTGTGAAAATAAAGCATAATTAATTTCTGTACATAAAATGCACATTAGTGTCATGACAAAAAAACAGACTTGTGAAATTAATTACATGTAAACACTATTAATGCATTAATTATTCACTGGTTATATAAATAAAGCATCTTTTAAAATTAGTAGTCCTGGCTCATTAAAAAGGTTACATTTTAAAATATTTCTGACGTTTGGCTAACTGAATTTCATCAAGAGTAGGGCTTAAGATTGTCTTTGAATTTCAACCTGGTAATCTTTGACATTTTATAGGATTCAATGTCAGAAAGCTAAGAATAGAATGAATTAACTTTCAAAAAGAACACTGTTCTGTTTCTTGGTTCATAGGTTGACTGAAGTGCAAATATATGTGAAAATCAGAAGCTTCTGACTGTCAGAAATATTAACAGAATGATTAATTTCCTAAATAATGAAGGCAGGAACAAACTGAGTTTTAACAGTCATTTAAATTGTAGGAAGTCATCATCTAATGAACAATATGGACATTCATATCTATAAATATCTATAGAATATTTGTTTGTATTGTATTAGTATTAGCAAGTTGAACAATCTTCTCTGATACATGTAAATAATGGCTGAGCGGATGGAATCCTGTGGCTACATTTTAGACATCTATGTTTATGTTAATATTTTATAATTAAACAAATTTGTCATCTTACCCTCACAACTAATGAATAATCCAATTACTTGAAGGTAAATTGGTTAAATATGAAAAAACAAGAAATATTTGATAATTAGAAATAATAGTCAAATAAAATTGTCTAACATGCAAACATTTTCTATTAACCTCTATGAGAAACCAAAACTAAGCAAAATCTTGGAGAAGTGCAGAAATTTAAAAATATGAAACATCATTCCTTCAAAGAGTAATGGTAATCAAAATTCTTAAACCTTATTCCTTTTTAATTGTAAGAGTCTTTGCTTGGGGAAACAGGTGAAAGAAATCTCATTTTAAGAAAAATTTTTTTTTGGTATAGCTGATATAATTATTTTAGTTTTACTAAAGCAAACTCATTTTAAAGAAATTGATTCAAAGATGTTTTTAGGTTTTCTGATAGAAAAAGTAAACCATTCTAACAGTGAATGACTACTTTAATAAATTTAATTTATAAATTTAAAAATCACATTATGCCCATATACCAAAATCTGTAAATAATTAATAAGTTAGTGAAGGAAAAAAATAGAAAAAGACTTATTTAGAATGAATAATTTTAATATGTACAACATTATTTAAGATACATGTTCACATTTTCCCTCTTTCATAATATACTTACTTAAAAAATACAAATTACCTTCTCTGAATGTATACTTGAAAATGAAATGTAAAATAAATTTTGTTTTCATAAACAGAAATATTCAGACATACCATTATGTGAACTGACTTAACTACCCTAAACCAAAAACATAGGGTATTTTAAAATTATTTCCAAAGCACCTTTAATACAGAATTTCACATTGAAATTTGTATGAAACTATATGACAAGTCAGTTAACCTAAACCAGTTACAGATAAAAAAAAATCAGCTTTTAAAGAACCATCATTTTATATACCAGACAAGTTTAAGACCAACAGAGAAGCATTTAACTTATAGATCATGCCAGAAATAATTTATAAATCAAGTTAATGAGGATCATCATTAATAGGGTTAGTAAGACAAGCACTGAGGGTTAACCACACATGATATACTATTAAGTTTTCAAATTTAGGTCAGTGAATACATAGATTGAAACAAAATGATACAGAAACCAATTATACCACCAGGACATCATTTTCAATATACTTTGTAGACAGTACCCCACTTTCTTCATAAGTAGTGAGAGCAGCAGAGCAAAGAACTAAGTAGCAGTTGCACTGAGCGAGATCACATGGTTGACATCTACTGTGAGGTCACAACACCCCACTGCAAATTAAGCCCTGCATAAGCAAAGGGAAGAAAAAGGAGACTGCCCCAGGTTTTCACAAGCCATATGACTTCAGCCCCTGAATCAAAGCTACTGGTTATGTAAATCCAAAATGACACAAGTCTTTCCCTGAACCCCTTCATTCTGTGACGTACCATCAACACCATCTGCGGTTTCACTTTCTTCTTCTTCTTCTTCTAGCATTTCAAAAGGAGTCATTATATCATAGAGAAATGAGAGGAAACCATAAAACCAATCTGAACTTTCCTCTGCTAAAATATTAAGGACTTCCTCAAGAGAATCAATATTTTCATTACTGCCATCTTTGGTCAGGCCTACATAAGAATAAAGGAAAAGAGAGAGAAAATAAGGAGAGTAGTTAGGTGGAAAAATCAGCTGAGGAAGAGTGATGTCAAAAAGGATGTGCATCAAGGTCACAAGTTTATAGAAATGGTATTCTGGAAAGTAATCAACTGAGATGCACACCTTGCAACAACTGTCAAACATGTGCTACAGGAAAGCCACAACATTCCTCATCCAACCAATCTCGCATGCATCCCCTCTAGCAAGCAGTTTGCCTTTTTTCCATTACGGACTCATAAATTAGAAAACTGACAAAACTGTATCAGCCAAAATTAATAGATGTAATGGGAAGAAACAGAAGCAGTATCAGAGAAAAAGATACAACTTCTGACAATCTCCAGATTCACTAAATTACCAACCAGATATTAGTGAGTTGATTATACAAGTATTTATGTATGTCAATAAAATTCATCAAAACCGAAAAGGTTCTTTTCCTCAAACTCTTAGGACATGGAGCAAACTTAGAAAACTGGACCTATGATGATTATCAGGATTACTGGTTATGCCATCCATAAATGGGCATTATGGAACTCAGAAAAACACTTAAATGTTAACATTATTAATTAGGTTAGGTCTGTAATACACTGGCAGCTGATTCATGGGCCTTTGATTCTTGCCAACAACAAGAATCAGCTATTAATAACTTACTCCACCTATTGATAAGAAATTCGATCAAGGCCTTGGCTGGTTCTTTGCAAATTCCTCTTCCCTTCAGCACATGAAATTAGCTTCTTCTGCAAAGACTGCCACTTCTATTATTTAAACATTAGTAAGAAAAACAGACCCACCTAATGAAAAGAAATCAAAGTATATATTACCACTTTTTCCTGTGAAGGGACTGTGAGTAGGAAAGGTCTCTTGGTGCTAGTAGGTATCAAAATCTGCCAATAGTGCCAAGCTATACATACAGCAAGGGCCCATAATTTTGAGGAGAAAAACAGGGTAGATAGCACTGACTACAAGAAGTATGAACATCCACAACCCATAGAACTTTTTTCTGTTGTAACCCCTCAATTCATTCATTTAAGGATCTGGCACACACAGTCTCTCCACAGAGCAACCAAAATTGACATGCAAAGGTAACAGTGTGATGGTTAATTTAGATTTTAAAGATTACAGTGAATTTTCTCTGCTTTAGTCAATAAAATAATTGCAGATGTCATTCTTCATATATATGAAGGGAAGGATACAAATTGTAATTAGAATTCAAGTTATCTTTTGACAGGCCCATGTTTTTCACTGAATTTAAGAGTTCACAAATAGCTGGGGATATAGTGCAGTGGCACAATACTTGAACAGGAAATCTGAATTTCCATTCAAGTCTTTGGGAGAAGAAAAGTTTTTTTTTCCTGCCTTAAAATATTATAGCTAAATATTTAGCAAAAATATTTTCTTTTTCTCCATGTTCTAATACAAGTACTTCTAGGTATTAGGTGTAAAATATAAAACCATTCATCTTTCAATATAACAGGTTAAAAAGTGGAACAAGTATGCAAAATCATTTAAACAAAACTGTTCAATTACACAATCTTCCTGTGGTTCTTAACATAAAAGTAGTAGTGAAAGAGAAAAAATCTCTAGGTATATAATATCTTATTAACCTATAAGAGCAGGCCCCAATCAAAGAGCAGGACATCAATGCCACTGCATGGGCAAGCACTGGTCTTGCACTCACTCATGGTCCATCCAGCTTACAAACATTTATGAAAGTTCTGAAAAGTGTGGGCTGGCTCTGCTTTTGTGCTTCAGACATACAAGATGTGGTGCTGGCTAGGTGTGATGGGACTAAAGGACAACGACTGGATCCTTAGGTGATGTCACTGTAAGCATTCAGTCCTCAGACCATGTCCTGTTGATTTATGTGGGAAACAAGTTTGTAAAGAATATATTTCCAAACAATGTAATCCAAACCAAAATCAAACATACTTTTATTTCAGATAATTTGGTCACACAAATAGGAAACAATATAAGGAGGAACAAGCTTAGCGTATTTTTAAAATGTAGCAAAGGGTTTTGGCTAGAAATAATGAAATTAATGACAACTATCGATCTTGGTTCATTCATATATATTTAGTTCACAGAAAAATGCAAACCTTAAAATGAGACACAAATGTAAACATGAATGTATATATTTCCCCAAATTGATATGATTCAGATATACACAGGTATAAACACTCAGAAAAATATTTATTAAATAAATGTCACATTGTAACAGTTTAAACTATGATTGTATTTGCCAGGCTAAGCTCTCTTCTCCTACCTTCCTCCTTTCCCTTATAGTCCTTCTGCTTAATCCAAAGCCTATATTCTTTAAATTTAACCTTAAACTTTAAACTGCCATCCCAACAGGTATGTTCCCAGGAAGTCTGATTTCTTTGGGAAAAAAATGTTCACTGTATTTGCACTTTACCACTTGCCTTTGTTCATACAGAGGCCACAGAAAGTATGCCAAAATTTCACCAACTTCTGTCTTTGCAGTCACTTTCCAGTAACATAAGTATCGCTAAACTATTGTAATCTCACAGGGTAGAAAGGATTTTAATCATCAAATTCATGCTATGTTTCTATTTCACACAGAGAATTCAAGCAGCATAGAAACAGTTATAGGTCAGAGATTGACTGTTCTCCTAAAGCCACAAGCTAAATATAAACTAGTACATGCAGTCAGTATAGTTTCTTTATCTTAGCCTTATCTTTCTTCATGCATTTACCTGTCAATCTATCAAAATGAGCACTGAGATTCACCAAATTTGGTTCCATTTCCTAGTACGTAATTCTAAAAGGAACGAATTATGATTTATCCATACCATATGTGCCTATCTGAAAACTGTAATCCTCAAAGTTACATTTACTTAAACTCTTAGGGTTTGTTAAAAATCTTAAAGGGAATAACCTTTTGGAATCTCATATATACTAAAAATCAAGTTGTTAATGTGAAAAAAATCAATAAAGTATAGTAGATGAGAAAATTATTTCTAAAATAAAAGAAGTTGGCCCACACCAAGTTAACTTAAAATTCAGAATTCATCACTGAAAGTAATACTTTGGAGTAACAAACCATTATAACAAGAAAATTACCATCATCGTGATGTTGTTTTATATAATTTTATTTATTTTGCATGACTAAAATTATAGTCATCTGATGATTTAAAGTAAGGAGAGATCCTAATTTGGATACATAATGACATGTTTACACAGAAAATTTCATTAAGTTAGGAAAAGAAATTTCATGGAAATTTTATAGTAAGTATCCACTGCTAAGTGGCAAACATTAATTCCCATTAAGTAATAACAGTAGTAAGAAAACAAACTATGATAAATCAAAGAAGATGTATTACATTTAATCATAAATTTAGGTTTTAAAAATATTTTTCATATTTAGAATATTTTGTCTTTAAAGGAGATGAAATTTATCTATAGAAAGAAATTTAATTGGCTGTAAATAAGGTATCCTTCCAATTTTTCATATTAATAAAATATACAAAACAGTACTTCTGTAAAAATTTTCTTTGTATTATTATTCTGTTAGAATTAATATATAATACAAGGTCATATCTATTATTTTTCTAAATACTTTAATGTAAAGTTTTAAAACAGATCACACTACCTAGGAAAGTAAAGGAAATGATGCTGTTTAAATACATGAATACACATTTCACTGAGCCACAATATACAAAATTTGCATATTGAAACCAGCACCATCCTTTCTAGTAAGACAGTATTTTAAAACAAATGAGGAAATAACACATCTTTATTTATAACAGGAAACATCTCAGTAATAAATCAAGAAGTAATTTTGATGTTAGAGAGTCCAGAGAGTTCCATAATGAGTTAGCTTGGTCAAAAAACCACTAATTCTTATCTTAATGTCAATTTTAAAATACGCAGAGGACATTTTAAGATATTTACCATCATGACTTCATTTCAAAATCCTGCAAATTTATGTAAATCTTCAGAAATTTACATTTTCAAATGAAAGTGAATTATGCTAAATGATGCTAAAAATGGTGAGGCTATTAGATATATTAAGTTCAGAACATGAAGTGCTTTAAATCTGAAAGCACAAACAAAATTACACTTAATAAAAATGTATATGAAATAGCTATATATCTATTTGTAAAAGTAAATTGAAATGCAGGAGTCTTTTAGAAAAAGTCATTTAATATCAATAAAAATGTAATGTATTAAAGTAGGGAAATATCTTTCAGAAAATTTTTACAATTGATATAGATATTAAAGCAGAAACATTCTTCTGGTTCCAGTATTTTTCCATCACTAGCAAAAAATAAAATGAGTACTTGCCTAATAAAACTTTGGCATCATCCACATCAAAATCTCCATCACCATCAGCATCGTAGACTCCCAGTTTTCCTGTAACAAGCAAGAAATGATAGATACAAGAACAAAAGGGAAAACAAATTTAATATTATGAGCTATACACCAACCATAAATGTTATGGATGAATGTAATTCTTTATTCATTTAATCCTTGCAGTACCATGTGAATATCTTAACCAAGAATCATAGGCAAGTCAATTAGTCAGGAAATGCTCACCAAACAAATTCTAAGACTGAGATATATTTTCTTTAAAGATTAAACAGTACACTGACTGGTCTCATCACTTTTAAAGCAGTATAACTTTAAAATAAAAAGATAAAACAATATAATTTTATATAAACAATAAAATTATACATTAAAAATATTTTAGGTAAATTTTTAACAGAGATAAAAATAATACTGACCCAATTCTAATAGTTTCATAAAATTTAATGTTTCTAGGGAAAGTTTATCACACTATCAAAATATGAAGCACAAGAAATATGAAACAAGCCTGAAAGACTACATAAATATATGTACACCTTTTAGTAAAGACTATATGTGTATACATGTAAATAAACTAACATGGGAATAAGTGCTAAAAATAAAAGAATTTTTACATTTTACAGTAATTACAACCAATATATCATGAATCAAACTTAAAGAAAAATATGTTCTGGAAATACAGTATGTAAAACTGAAGGCTTCCTGAAATTACAAAGAAAAACTTAACTTACTTAAAAACTAATTAACATTGGCCATCTCTTACTAAAGAAAAGAAAGTTTTAAAACAGATCCATTAAGCAAACATCACCAAAAGAAGAGAAAATATGTATTTGTAAAGTCTTAATAAATTCACATCATGAAGACTACTAGGTTTAGTATTTCCAATGAGTTTAACATAGTCAAAAGCATTCTAAAATCAGTACGGCTTATAAGCTATCACTGAACAAGGACTATGAAGAAACATCATAATAGGCAATAATCTTTGAACAATATTCATAAATTCAATATTAGTGCTAAAAAACAACTGGCAATACTATTTCTATTTTTTTAATTAAAAGCACATTAAAAGACTGTATAAGAGCAAACAGAAATTTTGGCCTGGAGCAGATATGACCCACCTTTATTTTCCCAGAGCTGTAGCACTACTTAGAAAAACAATTAACTTGCTATGTGGAAGCCTGATTTATTACGCATACATTAAAAATGATGACAATCATGGAGACAGGAAAGTGTTATTTCTATTACTAAGAAAATGAAAAGTACTCATATTTGAGTCCAAATTATGCAGAGAATAGAGCTCAAATGACATTTAAAAACTAAAAGATACTAGCTTTCCTAACAAATTCACAAGGGAAACTGGTCCTATTTACATTCTATATTGTAGCTAATGACTAAATTAGAATAAAGTTTATGTCTTAGAAACTGATGCAAATACTCTTAAAATGCATCTCCAATAGCCTACCTTGAAGTACCTCTGATAAGTTGTAACGGAAGTCCTTTGCTTTGGCTGCATGCATGTAAAAACATGAAAATTGTTACTCATGCTTAACAGTACAAATATTTTAAATGTTTAAATGTTTTCTTATGCATTCCCTATAATAATCAAAGCAAGGATCTACTCAGAAGTGTACTTCTTAATTAAAATTCTGTTAGTTAATTAATCTATTGGGAGACAAATCGCTTGTAATAGAAATGAAAAACTCTAATGAAAGACAGATTAGAGGTAAGCATATTTTATTATTCGTTGCCTTTTTGCTCCTCCCTCCCACTCTGACAAATGAAGCAGAAGCATAGGCAATCCAACAGAAGGAAACAGGTCTTCTATGCAAAACTACACAGACAGACAAGGGCACACTTTTTCAGGGATACATACACATCTTGAACTGGACTATAACAGAGAAAGGTTTTATTCACAATAGCCAAAAAGCAGAAGCAACCCAAATGTCCCTCACTGATGAATAAGTAAGCACACTAAAATATATCCATATAATGGAATATTATTTAGCCATAAACTAGAGTAAGCACTAAATTGTGAAAATATGATAATTGTAAGTACGAAGCAGAAAACACAAAAAGTCACTTATTGTGTGATTCTATATACTATAAAAATGTTCAAAATAAGCAAAACTACAGAAAAAGTGTAGACCAGTGTTTATCAAAAGGAAAGGGGTGGAGAATTTGATATATTGAGGGGAGGAAACAATGGAAATATCCAGAAATTACATAATCATGATGGTTGGACAAAGTGATGAATATACTAAACTCAACAAGTTGTGTATTTTTAAATATTTACAATATTGAATTGTATAAAACTGTGAATTTTATCTCAAATTAAAAAAATAAAAACAAAGAATAACAAACATAAGAAAAACTGCAATTACAGGAAAAATGGAAAAGGGTATACATAGAAGGGTACTAAGAGAAACCAACTTCAGAACAGCTTGGTCACACCCACCCATGCACATACATTTACACTCCCACATCATATGCAAACACTCCTGTACACACATACTCCAAGGGAAACACAGGTGGGTATACTTTGAAAATTCTCTCTAAACAAGGGTTTTGCAAACTGTGTGGTTATACTACATTAGTGGGTCTGTAAATAAATCCAGTGGTTCATGAACACAATCTTTTTAAAATTCATAACGTTACAAAATTTGATAAAAACTACAGAGTACACCATGTAGTGAGAATGAGTTTGACAAAACTCATTTTGATAAAATTTCTGTGTGTTATAGATATAATATAAAGCTGAGTGTTACACATATAGTAAAGTCTTTTTTTTTTGCTACAGGTCACATTCAAAGTTTAAAAGGCACCACTCCAAGGTAACTCCAGAAGCATCACTTTTTGCTTCTCTCTTGAGAACTATTGAAAGGCTATGAAAGTACAGAAACAATATAAAATAGGTGATAACAAAATTTGATAACACTCAGGGATGTCACTTAACCTCTTACCAATTCACATAACAAAACATACAAAATTCTTACCTAGAACTTCTTCATAATCAACCAGATCAAACCAAACGACGGCTACTGAGGTCCAGACTCCCAGCAAGGCAATGACCATAAACCAGGTGAAGAAGGAGCTGCCAGAGAGTCCTCCTTTCCTGCCATTCTTGTGTCCTCCATGCTTTGTCTCTGTTTAGAAATAAATGTCAAATACCATCAACTAAGGAATACTGCACTGAACTCTCTCCACACTGAAATGTTTCTCCAGTAATTTCATACATCATTTCAAAAATAGTTTAACTGAAGTTTTAAAATCATGCAGCACAAAGATTTTGAAAAAAGAAAAGCTTTTGCTTAGACTGGATGCCATGTTCATAAATCCCAAATTTTGAAGTAATGGAAGAAACCAGGTGTGGTGGTACATGCCTATAATCCCAGCACTCAGGAGGCTGAGGCAGGAAGATCGTCATGAGTTCCAGGCCAGCCTGGGCTATATGAGCTCACGGCCAGCATAAACTACATTGCAAGCAAGCCCTTGCTTTAAAAAAAAAAAGTGTAATGGGAGATGAAGGGCTAATGATTTTATTAAAAACTATATTTAATGTAACATATATGCATTTCAAGTTCCTTATTCAACCACTTGCATACAAAGGAAAGCAGGATAGAGCACAGTGTCCCTCCCTGTCTCTGACAAAACCCACTGGGACCAGGAAGACAGAAGCAGAAAAAGATGCATTCCAGCTGATCTCACTACAGGAAACTGCTCTGTAAACTGCTGCCCACCTAGAGTCATTCATCACATCTGATATGCTTAATATAGTCCATGTTCTTTTGGAAATATACTTCAGATGACCAAAAATAGACAAATGTCATCTATTAAACTGGTCACTATAGAAAAGAGGCAACTTTTTATTAAAAGAACATCCTCAAATTTCTCTTAAAAAGGAATGTAATACACATTAAATTAATAAATAAGTAAAAAGCTTATATTGTACCTCAAAATGCCATTTGAGAAAAAGGAAAAGTTTATCGACCAGCTAGAAAAACAGGACACTGTACCATATCTGTGTAGCACTTGGACTCTCTGTGAAGTACATTTTGTGCACTGTTATAAGTGTGCCTCATGGTATCTTGTCCTTCTTTCTGCAGGAGGTATTTCTGGATGTTTAAGCCACACAATACTTATCTTAAACAACAGTTTCTCACACTGCAAGACACCTGACATTCCTGGTATCCCCCCAGGATCCACGGGCAAGTTAGTCCTTGAGTTTATGACTAATTTCATATAAATATAAATATAAATATAAATATAAATATAAATAAATATAAATATAAATATATATTCCCAACGCCGCATGTTTTTTTCCCCCACATCATACATGAGGCAGCACTTGGCTGAAAATCACAAGGTAAGAAGGAATAATCAAACATCTGTTTTAAAGATGATAGACCCAGTGTCACCAGCCAGTTGGACAGATGCAGAAATATCCCGACCTCCAGAGTCCTGACGTCCTTTGATTTGCACCAAGTGGGCCTGTGTAATGATTTTACAAGATCCGACCAGTTCTAGAGCAGAATCTATCTTAGACTTTGATGTCCAGTTCTAAATATATTAGTAGTAGTTTCCATTGGATCTAGTCAAGAATAAACTGCCAGTATATTTTTCTGAAATAATAAATGAAAAGGATGTGTACTAGCCGGGCATGGTGGCACAGGCCTATAATCCCAGCACTCCAGAGGCTGAGGCAGCAGGATCATTGCAAGTTTGGGGCCAGCCTGGGTTACCAAGTGAACTCAAGGCCAGCCTGAACTGCATAGTGAGACCCTGTCTCAAAAAGAGAAAAAAAAAAAGGGTATATTTTTAAAGCTATCACTAGATCAACTTTTTGAAAAAGGCCACAAAAACTAACTCGGTCTGAGGGCACATGTACGCTTGTATGTAGTCAAAAGTAAACAAAGATTTCATTCTTGAAAAAGTTCAATAATTCCTTTTACTAATAGTCTTTAAATACTAATGAGCACATCAAAATGGACCAGTTCCTAAATAATCTTATGGTGAAAAATATCTTTACCAAGTAACACATGGCTGTCGACTTTGTTTCTAACACAACTGTATAAATGTTGGCTACATAAAAACATAATTTATACATTAAAATATTTGCTAGAGACAGACCACATTTTTGCATATTAAATCAATTTAAAGTGCACATCACTGTTTTAGTATCTGAAGAGACATGGGAAGGGAAGACTGGGTAAAAATTCCTATCACATTGAAAAGAAGAAATGATGATTTCCAATATTTTAATGTGTCTTAAGTGCATGGATTGTAAAAAGAACAATATACACTACATTATCACTATAATTTTGAAAATTAAAAGAAGTGAGTAGACATCAGTGGTAATAGGAAAGTCCACAGATTCAGTAGTATTGTTGAATTGAATTTATTAAAATTTTCTGAATATGAAGACACTTTTTTAAGGCTACAACTCCTCAAAAAACACCTTGTTTCTATATAACACAGATGCATACAGATCCCTTTGCATATAGTACTAAATAAAATTCCAACAGTGAGGCCTTCTAAATATCCATTTACTTCTAAACAAAAAGCTATAATAATTAATGCCTCAGAATTTCCTCCCTTGGCTACTTTTTGTTTCTAAAAGCCAAATTCAAGTTAAAATTGTAGTACAAGTGGGTTCTCATCTTACTTCTCTCAGACATTCTATAACTAATACCAGATTATTGTTTTGTTCCTCATTAACTGGAAAACAGGAAGGTTAAAAATAGTTCATTCTTTTATTCATTCATTTAACATATTCAGCCTGTACATGAGATTATTACTCAATTATTAAGTTTTAAAGATGTGCATGTGGGCCAGGGATTTAGCTCAGCAGCACAGCACCTGCCTGGCAAGCATAAGGTCCTGTAGTACCAAAAAAAAAAAAAGTGTGCATGTTGATAATGTACATCCAAAATGACACCTAAAGTGAATCTAAAATGTAGTAACTAATAAAACAAAATAATATCTTGGATTTGAAGTTCAACTCTCCATTTCTTTCTATATTGGCTCTGAGACAGGATCTCATTACGTTGCCCAGGTTGGCCTTGGACCTGTGAATTCAAGTGATGTTCAAGGCTCAGCCACTCCAGTAGCTAGGACTACATGCATGCAGCACTGCATCCAGCTTCTCTTTCTTGTTCTTAATACAGAAATGGAAGAAGAAAATTTCTAAGATTCTCAAAAGCAAAATATCATTTATCCAAAGTAATAACACTAGTGTTACTTACTGAAGATCACAAGGAAAAGGAGACAGAAAATCAAATATACAATTATACAGGGTAGACTTTAGGGCCAAACTCACCCAAGTGAGTTAAAGCATGCAAGTGCTTGCAGAAGGAAGCCTAGATAGGACACAAAAAGAAACAAGAACTACATGTACAGTGGTTATGGAGGAGTCATTTATAATTGAGGCCTGCAGACAAGACCCTAGTAGGCCTTAAAATAATCTTTAGTACAAAGTAATCTCTAGAATCATCTGTAGAACAGACATTCATATTGTTTCATTAAAATATTAAATTAAATATTAAATTATAACATTGTAAATATTAAATTGTATAATAACATTATATATAATATATAATACAATGTTATATATTATATATTATATATTATATATTATATATTATATATTATATATTATATATTATATATTACATTATATATTACATATTATATATAATATATAACATTATATATAATATATAACATTAATTATAACATTATAAATATTAATTAAATTATAAATGTTAAATTATAACATTAAAATATTATTTTAATGTTTAATAATTTAAAACATGTATAATCAACCTTAGATTTTAATCAAAGTAGCTGTATGAAATGCATTTGTCACTTTCAAAAGGTACACAATGCTCACCTAGAATATTAAAGTATCAGCAATATTTCATAACCTTACAATGTCATATAAACAATGCATTTGCTAGCATTAGCACCCATATTACTGTCAATATTTGCTGATCCTGTAAATGAAACAAATACTAAATTATAAAAAAGGAGACTTTTGAAGAAATCTTTTATAGGGAAACTATTTTGGACAGCAAAAATGCTCCTGATATATCCTTCTATAAATATGATGTGCCAGTCCCAAAGGGTAGATCAGTTTCTGTTCAACTGAATTAAAGAAAGCATGGTAAGAGAAATCCTTTCCAAGGGCTTAAAACTCCCTATACAAACCTGTATTCTGGAAGAATGACTAACAGTTATCCCAGTTTTCAAACGTAAAAATAAAATTAACATAGTTCTTAATTTCCTTTTCTGACTCCATGTCAAACTGTAGCACCCAGGAACTGATCAAGAATTTTTACTGGAGTGAAGAAAACAGGAAGGACTATGTGATTTTTCTCCCCATGCTGTCACATCAAACATATATCACCTTCAAATTGTAGAAAGGGAGTTATAGAAAATGTTCCCACACACAGTACTTCTAAACACAGAAAACTATTACAGCAAGCAATAGTACCAAGAATTCAAAAGGCAGATTCTCCAAGATGAAGACTTAGTTAGGGACCACAGGAAACTTGGTGGAGGAAAGAAAAAACAGAAATTTTTCTACACTTGCATTGTTGTCAATTACATTAAAGGTATAATATTAACTGAATTACAGATCAATCATTTGTTTAGTATTATGGTGAAGATTTCATATTTACACATAAACTATTGGAAATTTTTTTTAAAATGTAACTGATAAATAACTCATTAAATGTTATTGTTTCATGGTATGAAATGTCACTCCTTGAAAACCTGCAACTATTAAAAATAGGGCAAAAGTAAAAGCTGATTTTATCTAAGTAGATTACAAAATACAAGAAGGGGAGAAACATTTATAAAAGAACTAAAAATTCACATATATGTCTCTTTGTGTGTATGTATATGTGGTTTTCTGAGAGTGCATCTCACAGTACAATTCAGACTGGCCTTGAACTCACAGCGTAGTCCAGACTGGCCTCATATTCACACAATCCTACTGCCTCAGCCTTTTAAGTGCTGGGGCTACAGGGCATGCGCCATCACACCCAGTCATTCATATGTATAAATCATATTCTTCTTCATGAAGAATGACACACTTTACCAGATTAGGTAAGCAGTCCTTCTAAACCTAACCCTAACCCTAACTTATTCAAAACAGTCTTCAAAGTGAAGATACTCCCATTTTCATGTTAATAGTAGAATTCTTTTACTTACTGCTTTGACAGCTGAGAGTTAAAAGCAATCTTTAAACGTTTATCTTTTCTTATATATTTTCAACATAATGAGCCAATGTAATCTGCTTTAAGTTTAAAATAAAGACAAAACTTTACACAAAGTAAAGCAAAAGCAGATATATACAAAAAGCCAATTAAGAACATCATTAATGAACACTTGAAAGTAAAATACTGAATTTTAAAAAGTAAAATTTGAGTCTCTTTGTTTTAACTTTTTATCTGTTTCACAAGCAAGTAGGTCAGTTTACATATACGGTAAGTCTTTACTTGAACCAATAAATTTCTTCGTTAATATATACATTCCTTAAGTTTTCAATCATTTTATATGGAATCTGAATGCACATAATTCTTTAAACTCATGGTAATTGACTTATAAGACTAAAAAAGACTGCTTGTATATATTTTTAAATTTGTAAAATGCAGTTTCTGGTAGCAGAATTTATTAAAAGACAATCTAACTTAAGACACAAACTTAGATTTAAGACAGGCTGTTCTACAAAAAATTCAACTACTATGAAAATTAAAGCCTCCAGGAGTTCAAAATAGAAAATGCAAAATACGCAATGAAAGCACTTAGCCAAAAATACTCAAATGGAGCACAACTGAAAATAAAGCAAAAATGTGTTAGGTCTAAAACAACTGTTAACCCAAAGTACAAAAATGATACCTTTATCTTCAGCCATTTTGGTTTCTTCAATCCATGAATAATGTATGCATTAAAGAGAAAAAACTCAAAACGCTCAAGGCAAGTGTGGGGTGCAATGCACACCCTTCCCTCCCAGAGCTCTGTAGGCCAGCTCTGCCCAGCCAAGGGCCACAGAACTGAAACTGGACCTGACTGCATACTCTAGAGGCTCACCAGTTATTTTTAGAGGCCTCTTCCTCATGGCCAAATGCTGCTAATCATTCAGGCTGAAACGCACTCGTGACAAATCCAACAGCCTTCCTCCACTTAGGGCATGGATTCCTTTCTCAGTTGGTCCTATCGCCTACTTCAACTCCTAAAAAGTCAAGGTTAGGAAAAATGAAAAGCAATAAACTATGCTACCATTTTTTCCCCATAGCAGTAGATTTTAATGGCTCAGTCTAAATACCAAATCATTCAAAACTGAAACAAGTCCTAATGTATCCCTAAGCCCAGAAAGGGCCTGACTTGGCCCCTTAGCATGTTAATCAAATGACTGCAAGATCATTAGTTTGAATAAAACAGAACCATAAATGGCAAGAAATTAATTAATGCTCTAGAAATCTGATTCACAGTCTTAACAGTAAAGGAACAGTTTCTCCAAAGGCAAAAAAAAAAAAAAAAAAAAGCAATAGCATAAAAATGCTTCACTGGAGAAAAAAGGAAAGGCTTGAGAGGGAAAAGGGTGGGAGGAAAGAAATGAATAAGAGAATAATGGGATACCTAGAAGAAAGGGAGAGAGAAAGACAAATCCTGAGCAGTGAAAGTAGTGACATAGGAAACACATCTCATAAAGGGAATTGGACATTATACAACCACATTTCTGATTTTCTTCTCTATTATCCCCTAATCACATTTCCAAATGGTCTCCCTTGGGAAAGAAAATCAGCCCAATTTTAATACTGATTTTTTTTTCCACTGATCTAAGATTAGTAGTTCACTGACTTCATTAGAACTCTGATTAGTATATTAAATTAATATGCATTTACTATCTAAAACAAGGCAGCAATCTTTCAAAGCTGTTCATAAGTTCTTAATTTTTTCCACTCCAATTTATGGCTCTGTAGGAGAATTAAACATTTAATTGATCTGAAGAGAAGTCAGTAACCTAAAGTACCAATACATGATGGCCTAGACTTAGGACAGAGTAAACTAGCCACCAAAGACAACTCAATAAAACTCACAAGTTTTCGGTTCTGATAGAGAACCATTTCAACATCTTTCTTCCAGGATCTGCCCCACTGAAGTTAATACCTATTATATTGTTACAATGATAATGAGTCACTTGCAGATTGGTTTATGATAATACACCATTCCACTACCATTTATACATACTAGACAAATACAGAAAGATATCCTATGTTTTATTGTCTTTGGAGAGACAGCGACAGTGATAAGGGACCCTTGGTGAGACTGATGGAAACCAAGCCATCATACTCACATGACCATGAGGCTAGTATGGCTTCAGATTCAGAGATTTAGATTTCTTTCAAGTTTTTTCATTAACTTCAATTTGGAGGAAGTCACCAAATTTCTGGGTTTCAACTTTCTTGCTTATCAAATGTCACATAAACTAGGCATGCATATGTGATGTGATCAAAAAATACCATGACTGTTTAATTCCTTTTAAATGTATTACACTAAAAGACACATTATGGCCTTAATCCTCCTCAAAATTCCACCCCTGGCTTTACCCACACCTAATTTTTGCTAATTTTTGAAGTAGTTCTAGAAATCTTGTTTCATGTCTTTAGTTGTGCTGCTGTGTTGCCTTGATGTCCTGAATCAATTCAAAACATTTATATTTCACATTTGTTTTGACTTTGGGAGAAGAACCAGAAGTCGCATGGTGCAAGATCCAGTGAACAAGGTGGATGAGGCTACAGCATAATATTTTTATGAGCTTACCTTTCTTTCCATTGATTAGTACTAGGCAGGAGCATTCACCATATTTTTGATCAAATCGTTTAAAGACACTCATGAAACAGGCCTTCCACAAAGGTTTCAGAAAATGACAAAGATAATGCATAAAGGTGTTTGAAGTGAGGAGGAGTATTTTGAAGAGAACTAATGGCAGTGTGTATTTACACTAGTACTTTTTAAAATTTAAGCATTCATTGTATATTTCAAACACTCCATATATATTTGTTGAAGTCATCCAAGTAACATGTATTGATTGACTCACTCAGGACCCAAGTACAAATCTCTCACTTCAAATTCATTACACTTTTCTTTTTTTGTTTTGTTTTGGGGTTTGTTTGTTTTGGTAATGGGGATCGAATTTACAACCTTGCATTTGCCATGCAGGCTATGTGTTACTGAGCTATATACCTGGCTATAATTCTTTTCATAATCCTAGCTGTTCCCTAAACTGGCAGAGCTGCTAGGGTTCTCTGTCTCTCTCTTTACCAGCCAAGCCAGATGCATTCTAAATTACAAAGCGGTCAAATACTGAACTGAAGCAACTGTTGCTGCATTAAATTAGGGTCTCCCTTAGCCTTAAGGCTTCTTCAATACATTCTGATTGTACTTCAGGGACAAATATTAATCACATTCACACATTCTATAACTAACACTTTCCTTCTGTCTTTTGCAACAGTTAAACAGCCACAAAATGTCTTTTTCTTTAGTTTCTCAATGATAATGGCCTACCTGTATTTTGGATAGGGTTCTCAGGAGAAATGTTTTTGAAAACCTCTTACTCTCTCATTAATTAAGAAAAAAAAAATATGAGTTCCAAGCAACAACCTATTATGATAAGAACTCACTTTTGTAATGGATAATAGTTATGGAAATTTTTTAAAACAAATTTAATTGTTGTATAGCAAGCCATGTTTTGAAAACACTACCAGACAACTAACCTAGCAAAGTTAACTGAAAGTAATACTAACTATTCCTAGTAGTAACTTCTGGAACTAAAAGCAATTTCTTAGTCCAGGAAACAACCAAACCTGTAACATGTGCTCTAAGACTATTAATATCAGCCCAATGTAACTTGAGATCACAAGAGCCAAGACCTATATCCACAGATTCAAGGGCTCTACCTCCCTCCAAAAACCTACCAGGTGGAAACCCACCAGCCCTCTCACACATTAGCACTAAAGACACCCTGCCCACACCCTCATCTAGGTACTGTTTATAAAAGTGGCCCTAACACATCACAGTCACTAGAGGGTTTGTCAAAACAGAGTTGTTACTCCCTTTTTCCAGAGTTTCTGATTCTGTAGGTCTAGATTCAGAAGAAAGAAGTAATCTGATGCTACTGACCTCCAGGAATAAAGCACTATTTTTCCTTTTAACATTTAAAGGTAAGAGAGTTTGAATGTAGAACAGTGATTAAAAGAGGCTGGAGAGGGAGGCAGTGTGTAAGAGGAGAGTGAACTCTGCACAGTATGTATGCACTGAAAATTACACTGAATTCGATAATATGTACAATTAGTAAGTAAACAATAAATGTACAAAAAGTAATAATTAATTACAATAGTAATTAATTACAATACTATTGTAGTATTGTATTTAATTACAATAGTATTGTAATTAATTACAAAAGTAATAATTACAATAAATTACAAAAAGTAATAATTAATAAGAAAACAATAAATGAATAGAATAGCTACTTAAGTCCTCCCTAATTCAGAAGATCCAGGAGGAGAAAAGTACCTCTTGCTTTTATCAATTTCCAGACAATTTTTCATCCTCTAGAAAAGAAAGCAACAACATAACAAAGGCCTATTCTTTTGAGATCAAAGCCATCCAATTACACCATCCTGCCATAGCCTTATCACTATCCACCACCTTCTGCAGCCCCTGCCCATACACACTCAGTTAAGTCTTCTACACCTCAATTCTAGCCAGGACTCCACAGTTTCAACATCCACCCCTAGGACTATCAGGATAGGTTCTCTTTCCGTCACTCCTTCATCCTCAGAGTCCTTGTTCACCTCCATTCTATACCCTACAATCATTCTTAAGATTCTTACTATGGGTCATATCTTAAACCCAATTTAATTTAACTTCCTACTCACATCTTTATTCTTAGTGAAATACTTCAGTAGTTCTCCCAACACAACCTCCTAGGCAGATGCTGAAAGCCTGCCAAAATCTAACCGAAGAATATCATGAAATACTAAAAATACTAAAACAAAAAACTTTTTAACTACATATATTACCCAAAATAAACATGAGTAAGAGATACCACTCTAAACCTAGTATCTATCTATCAGCCAGGATTAACAAAGGCAAATCTGCAGACACTGAGTAAAATCTATTTAAATTATAGCACTTAAATATAATCACCACTATCCTCAGACTCACATACATAGCCAGAAAGAAAAGAAAGAGCTCCACATGACCCAGCAACACACAGAATAAAAACATTCACTGTATGATCACAACCTAGTTTTTTACCTTATTTATTCAATAATTTCTTCTTGAATCCAGTAGTCCTCTTATTTCTACTTTTTTTTTCTTTCCTATTGCAGTGGTTTGGATATGGGTAGTATCCCCATAGGTCTGTGTATTACAGGTCTTGTATATTACAGGCCAGTATGATGCTACTGGGAAGTGGTCGAACCTTCGGGGTGTGAGGCCTTCTGGAAGGTCCTTAGGTCATTAGAGTGGGTCTCCCCTAACAAGGATTATGGAATCCCATCTGGTCTGTCAATTCTCCTAACTCATAAGGTAAATTAATGGTCTCAGTCACATACTTCTGCCATTATGAACTGCCTCATGAGAAGCTCAGTGCTAAGAGGCTGCCAATCATAGACTGACTGAAACTTCTAGAAACATGAGTCAAAATAAAACTTTTGTCTTTACAAGTCAGTTGCCTCAGGTATTTCATTATAGCAATGTGAAGCCGATGAATATACTCTTTATCACACGCCTTCACAGATTTTCAAAAATCATCTTAAAGTACATAGGTCATTATTTAAATTCCTCTTGTAACTTACTAACTCTTCGATCCTTTTATTGCACTAAATTACCAATTCTGACTCCTCAAAAAACTGGTTATCCATCCTCTCCTTGTCAGCAAGGGCAGCTGGTGATCCCAGTAAAAATCAAACAGGATAGCCAACCTCAACAGGGATCAATGCTGCCTGCCAATCCCATGACAGTTCTCTAGAACACTCACCTTTCCATCACCCAAAAATGCTATTTCAAACTTCCCTGTTCTTAAGCCATTGTATTTTGTACTCAAAACTGCTGCAGTCTCTTCACAGAAAAAAACAGAACCATCAGCTGGAAACTGTCTTGGCTGTCTATTGTCAACAGTGCACACCTACACTCACCAGCACACATTCCCTGCTCTCCTCCTAACTGCAGCCACCAGCTCTCCTATACTCCAGCACACGCTTGGCTTTCCCTTCCTCTCCTATGCCACCAGCCACACTGCCTTCTCCACGCTTTCTGTGTGTCTCCCTCTCTCCTTTCCCTCACAGATAAGCATCCCAAGGGAGCTGCTATTTTACTGCTCTCACTTTCTGGCCTCTCACTCCTTATAATCTGTATGCTGCCACCTGGCTTCTACAAAAGACTTCCAGATAGCACCCTAATGTCACATGAGTTATTTCTGTCATTTAATCCAACAGAAAATCGTGTCTTTATTTTACTTAACCTCTTACCAGAATCCTTATTTCACAAACATTGTTTCCCCCTAAATGTCACGATTTCAGAATTTTCTGGTATTTCTATCACCTTTCTGAACTCTTAATTTTCAGTCTCTTTTGCTAAATAAATCATTCTCTCCTAGTTGATGCTGAAGTGTAAACTTGGTCCTATGCCACTTTCCTAGGTGACTTTGGCTTCTATTTGCAGGGCTAATTGTTTTTGTTTTTTTTGTTTTTGTTTTTACTTTGGCTTCTATTTGTAGGGCTAATTTTTTTCTTTCCTTTGGGCTTCAAAGTCATATATTATCACTTTGTCTCAGTTATTTTTCTCTCATCACTGAGAAAAAAAAATGCCTGATGCACAAAATTAAGGAAGGAGAGGTTTATTTTGCTTACAATTTGTGGCAGTTTCAGTGCATAATCAGCTGGTTCCAACGCAGGGTAGCATGGCAGAGGGGCAACAGTTCATGGTGAGGGAAGACAGCAAAAGCAGTAAGAGCCAAAAGGGAGGAGCACATGAGAAGATTCTTTGTCCATTATATTGTATGTAGGCTATCTACCCTAGTGTGGATGTAGCACTCACATCCATAATTTCAGGACTATACAATGAATCAATCACAACCTCTAGATTCAGACACCTCCATAAAGCATCACCCATGACTGCATGAGGCTTTGAGGGGGTATCTAGACACAAACTATATATAGTACTCCTTATTATCTCAAAAGCATTTCCATGAGGCTAGCTGCTTAAGCCAAAAATATGGCATTTGTTCTTGACCTTTCCCACCCCCCCCAAAAAAAAAACAAACGCATCCCTAAAGATGAGTTTCTCCATCTGGTTGATGCAAATGGGTTAAAACTATCCTAAGATACAGGTGCCTCTTAGCACCTGACCATCTTTGTCTGCTTATTTACTTAATAGTATTTTTTTTTTTAAAAGAACTGCATGCATGAGCGCCTGCCTTGCAAGCATGCAGTCATGAGTTCAATCCTGGTACCAATTAAAAAAAAAACTGCATGCATCACAACATGAAAAACTGTGAAACCGTGTCTCAAATCACCCAAGTTTTTGCTTCTTAGCTGTAGTCAATCACTAGATGGTTATCATCATCTACTAGGCTACGACCATCCTCAACATAAAATTTATTGCTCCATACACCAATCAAAATAACCTTTCAAAGTCTGATTATATCACTACTTTAAGATTCATTAATAATGTCACACTCCTCTCAGGATAAAACATAAAATCTTTAATATGGTTTGCAGGACTGTACTTTACACAACCACCCCTTACTGCACCAACCTCAGTGTTGCGTTGTTTACCCAGAGTTGTACAGATTCCAACCTCAGGCTCTCTTCTCAAACTGTTGCCTTTTCCCAGAATATCACAATGCTGCCACATTACCCCCCAAAACCCAAACTCCTGCCTCTATCTTCTGTTTCCTACTTACATACCATCTCCTGAAGAAAGCTTTCCATGTTTTCCTAATATGCTCTCATGGCAGTGTATTCTCCTTCCTTACAGCATTATTCCACTAGGAATTAGCTATACAGAACTTCATTTATTATATACTTCTACAAAAATGCACATTTCATGAAGCCAGGAACTCAATAAACATCTATGAAATAATAGAATAAATTCCTTCTCAAATGTTGCTATTATAAGAGTAATTAAATCTCTTTCTGCTAACACTACCAAAAAATGGGAGTAAAATATAGCAGAACAACTGTCAAGTCACTTCAGATTACCTCATCTCCATCAATTTAAGGATCGTAACATTGAGAAAAGACCTGCAAACAGTGAAAAAAGAGTGAAGCCCAATGATTCCTCAACCCTGGATAAGGACTGCTAACTATTCCATTACCAAGATTTCACAGCTCTGTCTCAGGTAAATTCCTCAATGACCCAAGGGTGATTGACTCCTGGGTCAACCAGGAGTAGAGACAGATAGGAAGGGCTCTTCAGCCTCCTCCACCTGTCCTGACAGCCAGGTAGCCAGACACCTAAGAATTCTCTTTTGATGGATACTATGTACAAAAGGAACTGTGATTGGAAGAGTAGCAAAGAGACACCAAGAGACTCACAATTTAGGAAAGCAAAACAGAAAGTTACGTGCATTTTCATCAGTATGGGTAAATTAAAATGAAGTATTAGTACTATTCACCCATATCAGCCTCTAGGGGTCTTTTCTGGAACCTATATTATCCTTTGAAATCCCCAGCTGGCAAGCACTATTGCACTACTACCCACTTGTTGATGCCGATCCACTGTAGAGGAGACCAACAGAATCAGAACCTGGGTCCACCAGACACACCTTGGGAATATGTAACTCCAATGGTAAAAAGTTAGCACAA
The DNA here is from genome assembly GCA_004027295.1 of Dolichotis patagonum. Taxonomy (NCBI): domain Eukaryota; kingdom Metazoa; phylum Chordata; class Mammalia; order Rodentia; family Caviidae; genus Dolichotis; species Dolichotis patagonum. Next base: position 95,040 of record PVJX010001035.1, on the reverse strand, counting down.
TATGAATGTTAGTTAACTTCAAAAGTTAGGTTTTTTTCAAGCTAGCCCTAATAAAAGAGTTCTTTAAAGTTAATTAGTTCTATCTATAGAACATTCACTTGAATACACTTCAAATCAGAGAAAAAAAACACTGGGGGTAACCATCGATATGTGTGAGTAACAATTATTAGCATGATGGTCTGAAGAGACAAAGGTATGAAGAAAGGTGAGTTTGTTCACTTAGAAATTCTTAAGTAATGAAAGAAAAGCTCTTAGCACAAGCAAAAAAGCTTTTTCTTGGTTTATTTTCAAAACTAGAAATAATAATAAAAAAGCCTAGCTCCACTGATTTAAGTCTAAACCCAAGGTAATGAGAGTGGGACCACAAAATCAATATGGAAGACCACCACTAACCTACAACTGTGTCCCTGTAGATCTTTTGACCTTTTTAACTCACTCAGACAGCAAAAGATACCAGCCCTTGAGCTGGGGAGATACCTCAGAAGTTGAGTACTTGCCCAGAACGCAAGGGTCTCTGGCTTTAAACCTCAATGGGGCCAAAGAAAGAACGTCCCCCAGCCCTATTTCCTCCCACTTTCCAGGACTAAACAATTCAGCATTTACAATTAGGGGCCCTACCAACAGAAATGGGAAGGGAAGTGAGAGATTACACAAAAGCACTAGCACAAAATATATATAAGATTCATGTGTAAATTATAAACTACACACGTCTTAGAGTCAAGTTTCAAGAAAAATTATAGGCCAAAAAATTAGTAGATACAATTATGCATCCCAATACAGATTGGGAATAGACAACAACCCTTTAATAAACAGATTAACAACAACAAAGTTGAATAACAGTAATAAAAACCAAAGATAGTTAAAACTAAACAATTGTACATGTTGACAAACTAACTCTACCCAAAGGAAGGTCTCATGGTCTGTGCACTCTTAGAACGTCCTTTCTTACTGGAGAACCTTTGTTTGCCTGGGGACTCTGGGCACTGGACAGCTAACCATGTGTTTTATGAGTGAGTCTTAGGGATATGCTGATCTCTGGAGGAAATGGGTAGAGCTTAAGAGTTAACCATGTGTCAGCTTATGATCAACCACAATAAACTCTGAATAGCAAAAGTTGAAGCCCACTGTTGACTATATGCAATAAGACACAAATAATCACATATCAGTGCCAGGAAGCCACCCTGTCCTTTAGGACAATAAATTTTGCATTTGGTAACTTTGTGTTTTTGACTATTTCTTTGACTATTTCTAAGTTATATACTTCTGCTCTAATAAAAGTGTAATAAGCAAAAATACTAGCACTTGCCTGAGTTCCTTACATTACTGCAGTGAATTAGGAACATAAGGATGAAATGTAGGACCCCTCGAATTTATTGTCAGCTAATCTGAAGTCACGGTGGTGCTGGGCACCCCCAAAGTTAAGGCTGCTGGCTGAAATGAGCACAGTCTTGTAGGGACTGGTCCTTCATACTGTACAGTCTACCTAACACACACAAAAATCACAACCACTGAATACACTGATGACGCACTTATGGTTTCCTTCCTTCAAACTTCATGAACTGTAAATTTTCTTATATACATGTCTTTATTCCTATGGGTGTGTACACTCCATATATCCATGCCCAATAGCGCAGTGTAGACCTGAGCAGGATCAGAAAAAACTGAGTGAAGACTGACTGCAGGTAAAAGATAACCACTATAAAAGAACTAAACTCCTAGCAAGATGTTGGTTCCCCATGGATTAATGTGGGCAGCAAGAAAGTATCAAGGTTTGTATCATCTTGCCAGCATGTCAAACAAAAGACTGACTGCCAAGCAAGGGACACCCAAGAGGATTAGGCGTAGAGTATCTGTCTGGAGCAGATAACAGACAGGATGGAAGAAACCCCATGGCATGGGGAAGGCCCCTACTTGGTTTTCCAAAGAACTCAAGAGGCAGAACCTAAACATCTTTCATTAGTGGGCAACATGTCAGCCCATCTTACCAGCCAGAGGGGAAACTGACACAGCCTGGGAGGGGAGAATCCTTTGTCCTCTTCTTCCTGGCCAGGCATGTCTGGGAAGCCAGAGCCCAGATGCAAAGGCGACAAGGCCCCACATGCTAACCATGACCACAGGAGAGAGTAACTCAATCTTTCCAACATTGCAAGGCCTGCCTCCGCAGCCTCCAAGAATTTCTGCACTGAAAATGAGATCAGATCTAAACCAGACAGACTTTTAAAAGCAGAGAGTGACTGGGATATTAAGGAATTTATCCCCAAAATGGAAAAGAGTAGAGCCTTTGCTACCCACAGGAAATGAGACATTAGTCTTGTCTAATTAAGAACATGAATAGAGAATAACGAAGGAACCTCTTAGTAGTACCCTCTCAGATGGAGAAGGTTAAGTAAAATGACTGCATAATATACTTCTGCGGGTCAGTCTCAGCTATAGGAAATAAGCAACATTGGTTCATTTCCTGACACACAAAAATGGCTATTTTATATGGCTTAATAAAATAATATTTACATATTTCCCAATGTTTTTATATGAAAATTTCAAATACATAACAAAGCTGAAAGAATTTTAAACACTTGTATTCACATTATTTAGTTTCCCAGTAAAATTTTACTATATTTCTATAACATATTTACTTATCTCTATATCCATTCATTACTCCTTCACATTAGTACAATGCATTTCAAAGTAGATTATAAAAAAAAAATTTAAAAAGTAAATTGTAGAGATCAGTACACATCCCCTAATATACTAAAATATACTTTAGCATTTCTTTGTAGTTTTTAATGTTAAATTCACATAGAATGAAATGCATTCATTGCAAGCATGCACTCCCTAAATTTTAACAAATGGTTTATAGCAGTGTAAGCCAAATCCCTATCAAAATTAGACCCCTATCACTTAAATTCCTTCCTGGCCACTCCTATTCCCATTTCACTCCATCGCCCATCCAGAACTTAGAGATACTTCACTGTTGCAGCTTCCCTTCACTCCTACTATAGATCAGCTCTGCCTATCCTTGGAATTTCACAAAAACGGCATCACACACTATGTCCTTGTGCACATGAGCACTATGTTCCTGAGGGTCATGTATGTTATCCGTAGCAGCAGTTCATTCCTATTCCACCACAAGCATATATGAGCATACATGGATGGTATGCTCATGGTATTCTCTGTAGAATACCAGAGTATATTTATTTTCCTATTGGCAGAAACCAAAGCATTTCCTATTTTGAATAATGAGGAATATGTCTCTACAAAACTACTGTAAACACAATTGGTTTCCATGTTCTTGGGTTGTACACTCACAGACTCAAACAATCATAGGTCAGTAAGATATATATATATATATATATATATATATATATATATATAAATTTTGAGACAACCTGGGCTCAAACTTGTAATCTTCCTGCCTTAACCTCATAGCATGCTGGAATTACAAACGTTTGTTACCATGCCCAGCTCCTATATATTTCCTTAATGGTATCTTCTAATGAGTGAAAACTTTTAATTTTGAAGATGTCTTGTATATTAATTTTACTATCTTTAAACACATCCCCAGATTATTCAGAATTAAAACTTAACATGATTCCCAAGCTTCATACCATAAAATATTACATCTATTTCAGATATAATAATTTTATCTATAAAATACATTACTGTATGCAATATTGTGCCAGCAAAATGAGGCCAGAACGTCAACTAAATGTCTGTTAGACATCAGACATCACTGAGAGTAAAAGTAAAGAAATCAGGATGATTTTGAAGGATGACTTCATTAGGGAAGTCAATGAATAAATCTAAATCCTCTGCCACAGGGAGGCCAGTCATATACCTACATGTGGGGACACCTGGGAGGAGGGCTCTCTTTTCCAGGTCAGCCATGCAGAAAGTTTTAAACCCCTCCCTCACAAGAGGTTCAGCACACCCTCCCCAGGGACTTCAAGGAAACCTGCTCCATTTGCGCATCTTCAGCACTGTGCCCCATCAAGTCTAAACCACCATTCCAGGTGCAGTCAGAGCAGTGCAGGGTGGGACTCTCATTGTCTCACCCGTTACCCTGGCCAATAATAACCCCACCTACAGAAAGGGCTTTACTGGCTAGCCACAGCATGAGAGTAATGTACTGAGACTGCAAACAGTTAAACAAAGAGAAGGGGGGAAAATGCTGACCTTTTAAAAACTCTAGATATCCACTTTTTTAATACTTTTCTACAATGGATTTTTCTGTGAAGTTTTAAGTTTGTTCCAATCCAGCCTCGCTGATAGGCTATTCTTTTGTATAGAATCCCTTTTCTTCTGACTACTAGATCTCCCTCACAGCTTTGGACTACGCATAGATTTAATAAGCATTAATTGGATAGGTTTCTCTTGAAGTTGACATTTTCCCATTATGTCAGCACTCTTTGGGTACCAATCCATAGTTACCTGTAACTCAAACTGTACATATGAACAGTGTTGACCATCTTCAACACAGATATGGTAAGTACCTTGATGAAGTTCAGAAAAACGAAGTTGTATCCTGATCAGTATGCGAAACCAATTAAAATGCATAATTGTCATTTTTAAGCAGTTTGCACTTAGTAAACACACAATGTCATCAAATGTTCAAGATCTTCTTTTCTAAACATTTAAGAATAATTTTTAGTTCTAGAATTTGCCTAGGATTCTCATGACACATCAGTTTATAGATGCTCCAAGTTCATTTCATTCATTGGAGTGTCTTGACTATATCTTCTAATTTTCAGATTCCCAAAGGAAAACTTTGGTTGTAGTTGTGGTTTTTGACACCTTGTTGAAAAGCCTCTACCTATTGCATGTCCAGCATCATTAACTTCACTGCATATAATAAATCTTATTCCATAAAACCCTAAATATAAACTATTCTGCTCCATCCCAGTAGTAAAATAAATCATAACTCTCATCTCTACTTCTCCTCTCAGCTGCACCCTAATTCAAAACCAAAGTGATAGGTCCATTTCACCACCATGTTCAGAGATATTCCCCAATCCTATTCTCACTGACTCATTTTGTTCTAGGTGAGAGTGGGAAAGACCAGACTGGCTACAAAGCTGAAGTCTTCATGCCTCACACAATTAATGGGCATGCTAATGTTCAGACAGAAAGCACACATTCTGACCAGGTTGATCTGTTTTGCAGCAGTGGTTAGGTATTTTTAATGATACTTTGGATAAAAGTATTGCTTTAAAAAGAAAGCAGCTAGTCAATATAAAATTCAGATCAGCAAAACAAGGTAATTTCAGCTCTGTAGGTTAACATGGATTTTTAAAACATAAATACAAGTCTTAAGATGCTAAATTTTAAATGGCTTTCACTGTTTTCTCCAGACACTTGGATATTCACTCATTCATTCAATTAATAAATACTCTTAAACCCCTGCCCTGGGCAATATAAAAAGAGTAGCAACTAGGGTTACAACACAGTGGAGGAGGAAAAGTAAGAAGGCAACTAACATTAACGTTGGGGAGCACTGTATCAGGGTAAAAGAGTACACGGGACAAAACAGGCACAAATAAGCATATAGAGAAAATCATAATCATGAATTTCCAGGGTATAAAGTGTTACACAGGGGCTGGAGATTTAGTTCAGTGGCATAAGCGTCTGCCTGCCAAGCAAGAGGTCATGAATTCAATCCCTGGTACACAAAAAAATAAAGAAATAATGATTCAGCTGTTCCAAACTGTTCTTTACAACTATTAAAGTTATTTAATTTATAGTTTTTTGTATTTTAATAAAAATTGGCAATCCAAGTTATAAGTCAAAGAGGAAAATAGTCATAATTCTTACAAAGGAATTTTAAAAGCTAAAACCAAAAACAGGAAAGAAACATTTAACAAATTGCTCCATACTTCAGTATTTCCATAAATAACGTTAGCTTATTGTTAAGTCATGCTTGAAAATCAAGTGAGGGGGAAGTCAAAGACTTAGAACATAAGCAGAGGTTTTTCTAATTTCACAAAAACACAAAAGCAATAAGATGCCTATTTCTGCCCAGTCAGAATGAACTAACTAAAATTGAAACACTGGGAGTGTCTCTTGCGTCTACAGAGTAAATTCCTATGGAAGTAATCCCAAAAGTTCAGTATTGGGGAAGAATTGGTGAAGGAAGTCAATCTTGAAGGATGTGTAGCAGACAGGCAAGGAAAGGCAATATTTAGTGACTTCACTTTATTACAAGATAGTAACAGGCATACAACTAACTACACTCTGCTTACAGGCATACAACTAGCTACACCCTGCTCACGAGAAGTACAGCTAAGGCAACAAACCAGTTCTGCTAAAAACTTTGAAACTTCAAAGGCAGAGAACTTTTCAGAAATAGTATTTGTTAAATATTCCCACAAAGAAACAAAAAGTACAATTTGGCCAATCTGACTCAAGAAGAAACAAATTTTAAATAAATAGTCCTTCACACATTTAAAAAACAAAGCTGTTTCCCCTCACGCTTACCCACATCATACCGTGGAGTGTGAAATGACAAAAAGCTTCAAATTAGTTCTACCAAACAGCAAATTCTATACACACTATGCTAGAGAACAGAAAATATGAAAATGCTCCTAAATCCATGAATGTAGCTAGAAAAACTTGGGTGTCTTGTTTTGATTTTGTTTGGGGTTTTTTGTTTGGTTGGTTTTTGTGTTAAACTCAGGACCTTGAGCTTGCCAGGCAGGTTCTGTGTCATTGTGCTATATTCCCAGCCCTAAAATAAAAAACCTTACTACTGAAACTAGGAACAAAAATTACTAGTCAATTTTACTCATAGATACTGAAAGAGTTGTGCCCTGGAAAGCTGCGGTGGAGGCAGGACCAAGGGGCGGGGCCAAACTGTAGTCACATTTCCCAGTGGCGCAAAAATAGCCCCAATCAATAACCTGTGCAGTACCTGTGCCCACCCTAAGCGTCACCCAGGTCAGAGGTCATATGAGTACCCTAACCCACAAGTGCGGGTTAGAGAAAGCCAGGCTGTCTATGGTCATGGACTTCTCTCCACGTCGTTGGAAATAAAGGTCCCTTTATCTCATATTTTGCTGTTTCATCGCTCCGAAAATCCTAACAGATACATTAACCAAAATATTTTATTGAAAACTACAGTACACCAGGTTGGATTTTTCCCATAAATATGAGTATAGTTTTAAAGTACATCTGACGTTAGGCATGGTGGTGCACGCCTGTAATTCCAGTAGTTGGGTAGCTGAGAAGGAGGACTGCTGTGAGTTCAAGGCCAGCTTAGGCTACAGTGAGTTTAAGGGCAGCCTGGAAGATAGAACAAGACTCTATCTCAAAAGGAAATTAAAAATAAAAAATAAAGTACATCTGTATTTACAATTTACCAATTAAAATATGGAAGGACAAAAACTACACAATATGTAACAGAAAAACATGGTGGATGTTCAAATCTTTAAAAATTTATTAAGTAAAAGACACACTGTCATGAATCCCCTCAAAACAGTGCCCCTTATTTTTCGTTGAACTGTCATGGCTGCCTTAATGTCCTGAATCCACTCAAAATGTTTACATTCATGGTCATTTTTGACTGTGGGGAAGAGCTAGAAGTCACACATTGCCGGATTTGGTGAATAGGGTAAATGAGGATATATGATGATGTTTCTCCTTTGGAAGACATTTGGCAGCAGTATTCACCATACTTCTGAGCCTACATCATAAAGACACTCACAAAAGAAGACTTTCAAAACTGCTTCAAAAAGTAGCAAGAACAATGAGATAGTGATAGTTCAAAGTGAAGGGAGTTTTGTGAGGGTGTTACAGGCAGCTGAGTTAGTTAGAAACACTATAGGCAGTGAGATAGGGCTAAGTCCTCGAAGGAGCCAGGGCAGAAGCCCAGATACTTTGCAACTGTGGGAGAGACATACACCTCCTGCTGTGGGCCAGGCCTCAAGACAAAAGATCAAGCAAATGCATCCATATCCTAAGGACTGATATTCTAAATAGTTCCCTATCACCCTGAGGAAGTCAGGAGTCACCATACTAACCCCCTTAGGAAAGAGTCACTTCTCCCTAAGAATGCCCACTTTCTATGTGACTCGCTTCCCCATTTATCCCTAATGTAACCAATTTTACTGAACTATTAATCTTATTGGCTAACGATAATTCTGTCCCACTTTATGCCCATCTGCCTTGTGAGTTCTTAGTTTTCTCCTGCCTTGAACCCACCTCACCCCATGATTTTACTCTCTAAAAGTTACTAGAAAAGACAGAGTCTTTGGCAACCTGCTCAAGACCCCTTCTGTCTCTGTCATGGTTTATGTTGGTGGCCCCCAGGCCTCATGTATTTGCATTGTGCATTTGTGATTGGTTCATTGTCTAGTGCTTGGATTGGTGGTGTCACTGCTACACCCTCCTAGGGGGTGGAGCCAGGATGTGATGTAATGGCAGGAAGAAGGTGTGTCTCTCTCTTGCTGGTTCCCGCTTGCTGTTTGCAGCAGCCATGAACTGCCTTGGAGCCAACTGAGTATGGACTGAAACCTCCAAAAACTGTAAGAAATAAACCTTTCCTTTCCCAACTTTGGGCATCAGGTATTTTGTCTCAGCAATGAGTAAAAAATAACCAAGACAGTCTCTCTCAGACAGAAGCTTTCTTTCTCTCAATAAATATACTCTGTTCTTAACCTCTGTTGTTCCTAAAATTCATTCTTTGATTTTAGAGAACATGAACTTGTACCAGACATAGTAGGTTAGGAGTTTCATTTCCCTATATCAAGGGGGATTAACGATACTATTTTTTATTGTAATACACTTTTAAATTTAAGCATTCATCATATATTTTAATCACATCTTGTATAATCTCAATAGATGGCAGAGAAACTAATGGTAATTACTAGTAAGGTGTGGAGCAGTAAGAGGAAAAAGGAAAGCAGCAGGAAGGAAGAGGAACAGAAGAAGGAAAAAAAAGAAAACTACAGACCTAGATCCAGATGCAAAGTTGCTGACAAAACAATGTTACCAGGGATTTCAAGCAAAAGCCTTGGCTCCAAAAGTGGTTCCAACAGATGGAGCTCATCCACTCATCTCTAAATGCCAATCAAAGAGCTGATCTAAAGAGTAGAAACAGCATTATTCAACATGACCACACTGCAGAAGATCAAATAAAATCGTTCAAAATCTGTCTTAGCACATTGACACAAACTTTGAGGTTTTGTAAAAAGAGGAATAAAGGCAAAGGCTGGAGATTTGTATAACTGTAGAGTTTGCATAGTTGGGGGTGTAGGTAATCCTGGTCTAGCCAGGGTCTCCTGGATCATTACCTCAGGAAAGGTTCTGGGAAGTTCTTCTGGCTTAATTGGACAATGCAAGTGTGGGATCAGTCTCACTTCCTCACAGTGATGTCTGTGAGGGTTTTGTTGTTGTTGTTGTTGTTGAACTCAGAAAGACTCAAGTTTTAAGACAATGACTGCCAAGTTCTAGGTGTCATGACAGGAGGTCTGGAATAGGATACTGTAAAAGCTTGCAACTGGACGCTCCAGCAATTCCTGTAAATACCTTAGTTTTACCCTTATCGTGGTGCTCTACTATTGAAGAGAATTGGGAAGGTTACGTAAATTCAGAGCTCATAAACTTAAAATTACTAGTTTTTAGATATTTAGATATTTAGATATTCATTAAGTGACTAATACGCCTCCTGTGTGAAAAGCTAAACAAGGATCTGTCCCAAAGTTTTAATGTAGAGAAAAATGAATGCAGAGGTTAAACTTTATCCTTCTTTTTGTTACCCACTGGACATCTGCAGGCCCAGCCTCTCAGTCCCTTTTCTAGCACTAGCAAGTAACATGGTACATATAAAAGCAGTACTTCAACACAGATGAGGTATTTCACAATTCTTAAACTAAAAACAGAAATTCTGATAAAAAAAAATCTACAAAACACCTAAAGTTAGCTTTCCATTTACTTGAACAAAGCCAGAAGCCACAAGCTAACCATTTTTATTCACACTGTCTTAGAGGTACAGCCTTGTAGGTCAATAAAACACGAAAAATTTGGAAAAAAGAAGACTGCTTCTATTCAAGGGTGATGAGAATTAAACATAGAAAATTTTATAGAACTATTTTTTAAAAACTATTGGAACTAAAGAATAAATGCCCCAGCTTGCTCACCAGTAGAAGCACTGCAGGGAACTCAGCTCTCAGCAAGGAACTCAGTTCAATACCAAAGTTGTCATCATCAACAAGCACAGGAAAGGAGATAGGAAAGAACAAGGAATTTTGCAGTCTTGAAAACACCTAGAGACCCAAAAATTTACAAAGGATACTTCAAAGCTGCCCACTGAGATGCAAGATTGCCAGAAAACTTCAACCACATATTCACTGGGATCTTACTGCCTAATGTGCCCTGCCTTCTCTCCATCCCTATAAAAAGAGACACTTTCTCTTTGTTGGAGCAGACAGTTACTGAGCTCTTTTCCTGAACCCAGGCACAATAAATTCCATGTCACGTGGCCTTTACACAAGCCTGGTGGTCTCCACTGCTTATATATGTCAGAATTATTATCATACTAGTCAAAAACTAGGAAAAGTTCAGGTGTCCATCAATTTAAAAAAATAAACATACTATGGTAAAGTTGTTACAGGAGACTGAGTTAGATAAAACTATTATAGGCAGTCAGAGTTAGGTCCTGGAAGAAACCAGTGTGAAGGCCAGATACCTTACATCCCTGGAGGACACAGACACACCTACGGCTGTGGGCCAGATCTCAGGACAAAGATAAAGCAAATACACCCACATCCTAAAGACTGATATTCTAACTAGTTCTCTTATCTCCCTGAAGAAGCCAGGAGTTACCATCCCAACCCCCTACAGGAAGAGTCACTACTCTTTAAGCATGCCAGCTTGCTTGTAACTCGCTTCCCCATTTGTTCCCAATTTAATTAATTTTACCCAAGCAATCTTACTGGTTGGCCATTGTTTGTCAGGGTCTGTGCCTAGATCTCCAATTCCCCAAACCAGTGCACAACAAAGGCCCAAAGGAATAAGACCAAGGGACAAACATTTTAGAGCTCCAGGACTAAAATCCTCTGCAGCCTTCATAACTCTGACAGCAAAGACTGACCAACTGTCTCTGGGGAGCCCATATTTATTCAAAACAAGGAAGAAATTATGTGGAAAATGCAGGAAACCTGAGCAGGATCTTTGGAGGGGTTCAAGGAACCCTCTGAGCAACAGACTATGCTAATTAAGGAAAACTATCCAGAAAGTCTCCAGGTGCCTATCTTGCCCCCTGAGGTGTCTCCTCATTCTCAGTTCAGCCATCCCTGGGCCATGCCACAGCTCTGCATGTGTATTCAGCGTCAGCTCCAACAATAGTTCTGTCCTACGTTATGCCCACCTTGGGAGTACCCATGTCTTCCCCACCTTAGACCTGCCTCACTTTGTGATTTTACTCTATAAAAGTCCCTAGAAAAGACAGTCTTTGACAACCCACTTGGGACCCCTTCTGTCTCTCTCCCAGGACAGAAGCTTTCTCTCCTCAATAAATATATTCTGCTCTTAACCGCCGTTATTCCAAAAATTCATTCTTCAATTTTAGAGAACAAGAAATCGTACCACACATGTAGTAGGTTGGCAGTTTCATTCCCCTATATCAAAGTCACTCAATGAGATTATTTCTCAGAAATAATGAAAGGTTTTGCCCTAGTATAAATTACTGTACAATTATGGTAGTGGTCTAACATGGTGGAAGGCCAAAGCAGGAACTCTTGCCACTTCCTCTTCCTCCTTCAGTCCTAATTGCAACTCCCCTTCCTGTTTGTGCACAATGAGAATTCTAATCATTTCCTCACATGTCATCAATATCTGCCCCATGCACCACTTCCGATCTGAGGTCACATAACCCTCTCCCTCTATCTGGTCGAAGGAGACAGCCCAACCTCCATGGGTTGTGTGTTCCTTTCCAAGTCCTCAGTAAACCGGTTCATTTCTACTTTCCGCTTCACTATTGCACCAGATAACTCTAACAAATAAAAAGGAACAAGGCACTGATACACTCAATAATATGGATAAAACTCAAAAATATTATGCTGAAAGAAATCTTTCCAAAAAAAAGTACTTGTAAAATAAATTCCAAAATAGATACTACTAATATATGTTGAAAAACAGTACAATGGTTGTGTCTGGTGGCAGGAGTGCCAAGCCACAGTCATGCAAAAACATTCTGGGGTGATTTAAATATTTTCTGTCTTAATAGGTTGCTGGGATACAAAGTAGATATATTCAGAAAAATTCCTCAATTTATAACTTAATTTGTGCAATATGCTGTTTGAAAGATTTATCTGGGGAAGAGGACCCATAAAAAATGTTGAGTTCCAATAAATGACAGGCCTGAATAAATGTTTAGGAGAGTGAGGTATTCAGATGTCTACAAGTTATTTTGAAATATATAAAAGAAAAGGACTGACTGGTGGATATGGCATGAAGTAAATATATTAAAATATTAACCGGAATCTTTCAATGTGGATGTATAATTTTAAAATTAAATGTTGATTTTTAAATGTTACTAAACATATAAAGTACTAAACCTAATTCTAACTAAAAGGTGTCACTTTTCTAATTTTTTTTTTAATTTCAGGAAAAAGATAAAACAAAATTTCGTAACAAAATAACAAGAGAGTGATACAAGTTAACACACTGTGTATCATCATCTCAAGGTAGTTACTCGGAGTACAAAACAAACCAAAAAATTTCTTACAAAGAAGCAACAGATAATAATGACACAGGGGAAATGCTAAATGTGACATACACAGAGTTCATGTTCCCCAAAGTCAGAGAATGAATTCTAAGGAAAAATGGAGGTTAAAAGTAGGAAAATTTATTGGAGAAAGGAATGGGACGGATACAAACAGCTCCTGAGAGACAGGAGAGGTCCCTAAGGGTTGCCAACAAGCCTATCTCTCAAAGGAAGTTTTCCAGAACTCATGAGGCAAGTATAACATGGGAAAATTATGATCAATTTGCCAGGGCTCAGTGGCCTAAGTGCCTGCCTGGCAAGCACAGGGTTGTGAGTTCAATCCCTGGTACAAAAAAAAAAAAAATTATGATCAACCAATAAGGTTGCAAGTATACTAATTTAGCTAATACTGATCTGATGGTAGCAAGGGTGACATCATCAACCTTGGTAGATAATCCATAGTTTTAGTCTTAGTCTTAGAAATCTTATTCTTGGTGGGTGGGAGAGGACAGCCCACCCCTAATGAGATAATGGGAAATCTCAAAGAGTGATGCCAATAATCCTAAACCCCATTTTATCCCTTAAGGAAGTATGTAAATCTGGCCATTGTGATTTTAATCTTCTTCATAGGCTTCTCCAGCCACTTTTCACCAGTTTATCTTCTGTACTAACTCCCAAGAGGCCAACCCTTTCTGTCTACAATATTTTTTCCTAACTTAGCTGTCTATGATAATTACACAAAAATTCCTTTTCAATGAACTAAGATAAACTAGTAATATAAGTGAAAGAAATTAGCATATATATTAAAAATATTTTTGAAACAATGGAATATGTAATTTGGGCAAGTATTTGAACTCCCTATTTCTCACTTAAATCTCTTCTATTTTGTTCTTTGTGTGTGTGTGTGTGTGTGTGTATCTGTACAACTGAATGATAAAAAACACATAAATAGAAAAACATTATCCTTATGTATAGGACTCAATACTGTAAACATGTGTATTTGTCTCTAATTGTTCTATAAATTCAACAGATCTCAGTCAAAACTCTGAAATATTTTTTCATGAATCTTATTTAATGAAAAGCATATTCTAAAATGTAGAGACATGGAAGAAGGAACATCAGAAGGATAATCGTGAAAAGGACAAGGTAAAGAGCATGCCAAATAAGATATGAAAATTTACTACAAAGTAATACAAAGCAACTCAGTGTGCTATTACTGCTCTGCCAACACCTGAAACTAAGTAAAGTCACATTTATATAGACAAGAGATGATACTGAAGATTCTGTAGAAAGAAGGCACACCAACTAACAGTTCATGAAATTCTCATTATCCATGCTTTTAAAAATATTTGAATCACCTTAGAATACATACAATAAACATTTATACCCAGTAATGTAGGGATCCTAGTGTAAAAAGCCAAAAATGCTAGGTCTTTTAGTAGAAAATAAGAATATTTTATGAGCTCTGTAACAAAGAATGGCTTTTAAAAGTACAAAAGCACAAATTTCTAAGGAAAAATAGAAAAAAATAGTATTAACATGGTAAAATCTTAAAATTTTATTCAACAAAATATATCACAGAAAATGAAAATTTACATAATCACTGACTGGGAGAAGTCCTTTACTATACATGTAACGAAAAACTTCAGAATTTAGAAAGAAACTTGTAAACAAAGCAAATGAAAAAACACAGTAAAGAAGAGCTGGAGACACAGTTCAGCAGCATAGCACCTACCTGGCAAGGTCAAGGTCATGAGTCCAATCCCTGGCACCAAAAAACAAAACAAAAACACCTCAAAAAGAAGCAGTAGTATGCACAAACAGGAAATTCAAGAGAAAATACAAATGAGTACTTTCACTAGTAACAGGAAAATGCAAATTCAAACCACAAAGACTATTTCACTCCCATTAAACTTGCAAATATTTAACCTTACCAAAGGTGGCTGCATAGAAGCTGATCTCATTCATTGTATCAATTTACACTAGTACAACCACTTTAGGGTTGAAAAAATGGCAATAGCTACTAAAGTTTAATATGTGATTTTACCAAAACTCAGTAACTTCAATCCAAGATTACACCCTAAAATACTCAGATAGTCGCACAAGGAGATAAACAGATACATGAATACTCAAACCAGCACTCTTTGACAGAAAGAAAACAAAGTGTTCTCAGCAGGCCTGCTCAATGGAACACATTCACGCAGTGAAGAATTCTATGTGAAAATAACTAGAGTTTTGGCAAGATTTCGAAGAATGTCTCACTAGTACACCAAGTAAATTAAAAGCCTAGTTACAAAACGTTTACCATATACTGTTTTAAACAAGTACATGTATATTTCTATATATAAGGATACAGATACACTTACTAAGCAGTTTTCATATATATTTTAAAAATATATTTTACATATATGAATACGTAAGATGTAATGTATTATTACATTATATAATATACAATACTTCTGTGTATTTATATATTATATATAAGAAGGAAATATATGGGAATTATACAGTAAGTACTACTTCTGTGTATTTATATATTATAGGGAAATGTATGGTAATAGCTACAACACATAATAATCATTGGGACACGCTACTACAGGAGAAGAAACTATGAATTTGGTAATATTTTATTTCTTCACCTGTACTGTGTACACTTTATTCTTACCAACTTACACAACTTAAACACATACTATTTCAAGACGGTACCATTTTCAAGAGCAGCATAGTACATTTTTACTTTAAAAGTTAGAGAAATGGCTCTCTGCCAGAAACCAAGGGGGGGAAAAATCACTGAAAGAATTCACAACCTCAGAAGTATCTAAATTAACAAACATAATCTGATCCAAGCAATGAAAAGGTAAAGTTAAATGCTAGATGCATTACTCACCCTAAGGGAGCTGGACACTGGGCAGTCAGCAAGCAGAGCAGCCACCCAGGCACCACATATCTCCCAACAGATGGTGGAAGTTTTTCTCCAAAGAGCTGAGTAAGGTATAGAGGGGCTCTGTTTGCATACAGGTTTTTAAATTAAACTTATTTTTAACTGATACATAAAAACACTTTAAAAAAAAAAAAAGGCATGTATATGCGGTGGTGCATGCCTATAATCCCAGCTCTCAGGAAGCTGAGGCAGGAGGATCACCATGAATTTGAGGTCAGCCTGCACCACACAGTGAGATCCTGTCTTAAAAATAAATAAATAAATACTACACATATTAATGGGTACCATGTGATGCTTAATGTATACACTGTGTAATATTTAAATAATGTTAAACATTCATTTCTTCAAGCATTGATCATTTCTTTGATAATAACCTTCAAAATTTTTCTACTAGGTTTCTGAGCTTATGCAGTACATTACTGTTATTTGTAGCCATCCTAGTGTGCAATATTACACTAGAACTTCTTGCTTCTAATTGTACTTAAAGGCTTTACTAAAGGGAGAGTAATTTTTTTAAAACATGGTTAGCAAAACTGAAGTCAAACTGCTTAGAGGAGATACAGAAATACTGTATCCAAGATGCAAACTAAGTTGCACATCTTCATGATAGTGAAACAGTAGCTAGAATAGCATGCTTTTTGTTTGTTTTATTTTTCAATGAATTATCACAGAATTTCAATTACACAATAGCCTGCCTGGATCTATGCACTGTGTTCTCCAAATCTTTGCACTTTCCCCTACCACCAGAAGTACTTTAGAGGTGTGGATATAAAACTGGTCTCAGGCTATCACACCTCTAAAGGAGAGCAGAAATAAGTCTCCCTGTTTGAGAAGACTAACAACATTAGAGATATAGAGTGACCAGCCACATATTTGATTTTTTTTTTCCAAAACTGCATTGTTTTACTAGAGAGAGTTTTTCTTTTGTTTTGTTTTGTTTTCTGAGACCACAGAACAAAGGAGTTAAATCTGTGGTATTAACTAAAAATAGTTCACGTTTTCTTTTATCATGTTACTCTTGGTAATTAGCTGAAAATGCAAACCTCATACATCCATTGTCTAATAATCTCTATGACAACTGATTTTACTGCACGACTAACATACAGATGTTATCTTTTACTTCCCAGCTTACCCTAAGTTAATACAGCACACCGTTTTAGAAGGTGTTCAAGAACTCTCTCAGACCCAGAACTGGGGAGTCTGAAGCAGGAGAGGATCACTCCAAGTTCAAGACCAGCCTAGGCTACATATTGCATTCAAGGTCAGCCTAAAGTATCGAACAAGACCCTGTCTCAAATAAATAAATAAATAAATAAATAAAATTCTCAAAACATTTTTAGTAGACCAATGCTATTAATTGAACATAAAATACCATATAATTCATGCTGTAGATATATTATGACCTCTCTATTTTTCATCCTATAATGACTAATGGGAGATTAAGCAACAGACCTTCATAGTCTCTGAGTAAAGAAAAGGAATTCCACCAGCGCCTCTTCATTAAAGGGGCCAAAATGCAATCAGCAGTATATTATATACCTTGGTTATTAAGTAAACAAAGAGACAATAGGAGTAGAAAAAAAAGAGAAAAAACACTCAGAAATGTTTATAAATGACTAAAACTTATCAAATGAATCTGTGAAAATATCTATTTTATGGATAATATACGAACGTATTTAATCCTAAAGCAGATAAACCTAAATAATGTTGCTTGGGACCAACTCTCATTGCTGTATTTCAAAATGTTAGAAATCTTGACAGAACTAAAGATCAGTAGATAAAACTCTTTAAATAGTTGTTCAATAATAGTTTCTGTAAATACAAACTAATTATATAATAGCAATTTTAAAACTTAACTGCTAGTATATATAATCTGAAGCGGCAAACTAGAAGGCAGAAAGGTGTTCTACAGTGACACCTACTGGTACAATGTAACAAGGTGGCCGCACCCGGACAAAGTAACAGGCCTATGGAAAGCGGCTTAGAAGCTACAAGGAAGCAAAGGTTGATTGATATTCAACAGGAAAAAGTAAGCAAAGGGCAAAAAACATTACACATACCAGCGTCAGTGTACTACAAAATCAGCCCAGAGGAAAATTATACACTGCAATCTTTCTTCACCAAAGATTTTTCAAATCCACTCTACAAGATCAAAATGAAAAACTTAAAATTAAACTCCATTTAATCATTTTTTTCCATTACGTTAAAGAATAAAAACTATTTTAAAAAATCTTTTCCCTAAAACTCACTACTTCAAAAAATTGGGCACTTTTTCTTCCACATTTTTACATAAATACCTAACAAATAATAATGTTTAATGTGACCAATGTCACCATGGACTTCAGACTCTCAATACAAAACATCACAAAAAAACCTTTTGAGTACACATACACTTCTCAAACTAGATTTCCAGATGTGCTGTTTCAAACATAATTCTAGTCAAACAAAACTCATAGATATGACAAAAGCACGTTTTTCTTCACATTACAGAACCTAAAATTCTAACAGTACGGTTGCAATTAACGACTAACAGAAATCCTGCTTTCTAATCTCGGATTTTACAATAACTAACTGAGACTGCTAGTTCATAGATTAGACAACCATTCTAGGCATTAACATGGGAATAGTTTACATTTCCAGAAGCTGGGAATGGCTTACAAATCAATATCCATACCTCAACGATCAGGTAGACAAAGCAAAGTTAGTTTTCTCTCTCAGGTACATGCTGCTCTAAGAAAACAATATAAACAGAACGACTCTGCCAGTCTAAATTTTCAAGATGACGCAGATTACCCTGGCTTCTTTCTTTGGTGCCTTCAACCTCATACAAGATCAGAACAGTATTTACTGGAGAAAAAAAAAAACTGGCCGCAAAAAAATATATATATTATGTAATATGAAAGACTTTGATACCAACTCTTGAACTTTTTTTGTCACACAGATATTTCTTTTATATATTGTCTTTTAAATGACCTCTTTTATACAATATATCTCATGACAACTATGGAGTCAACGTGTAAATGATCAAAAATGATCAAAAGGCTGTAGATCCTCAAATACAGACACAGCTCATTGTACCATGTCTGAATATGAAAGTCAGAATAATTTAGGTCTTGACATTACCTAAACTTACTGTTAGAATGGTTTAACTACATATTGGATAGGGCAGGAACATTACATTGTCACAATACTAATTCTTACCAATAACAAGCTTTACAAGGTGCTTTTCTTGAATACAATAAGTCCTCAACTCAAGAGTACATAAGATGAGCAGAACAGAGAGGGGCTGGAGTATAGCTCAGTGGTAGAGCATCTGACTACTGTAGCATGCACCAAACCCTGGTTCTATCCCCAGCACTAAAGGAAAAAAGCGTAACTCCAACCACCAGTGGCAGTTATTCTATCCCTCTCCATATTTAACTGACATGACAGACAAGTGAACAAGGTACACAAATTTTATTTATGTCAGAGATGAATCAATAAGGTTGCTTTAAACTTCGAACTGGGGTATTTCTATTCAGAGTATAAATACTGGTTCTCAATGTACATGTGTGCAATAGATTTAACTGCACCACTTCTGCTTGTTCCAATTATTCATCGATTCATTAAGCAAATATTTATTGAGCCTCTATTATGGCACAGGAGCATTCTAAAACGTGGGGGATAAAAAATAACCAAGAGAGTGAAACAAAGGAAATACACATGAAAATAAGTAAGATTATGTATATGAAGAAAATAGTTCTTTGAAATATAACAGTTTATTTTCTTGACATTTATTAATGCACTGTATGCAGATCTCAGCAAAGAACCTAAATCATTTCAACTGAACTTTAAAGCACATTCAATCCACATCTGTATTCCAGTCTCAATATTCCAAATATGAGGTAAAGCAAATACAAAAGAAACCGAGTGCCACTGAAATACGAGACAAAATAGATTTAAAACATCTGTTCTCTATGCTGGGTGAGAATAGGGGGAAAAAGATGAATATTTATTTTTTTAAAGAAAAAAAGAGGGAGGAATAGCTTCGCCCAGTGTTTATGCCATTCCTTGATGTTCTAAAAGGAAACGGAACGCACATGAAGAAAATACATCAACCTATTGAAAGAAATTTTCAAAAGCTTTCAAGTTAGTCCTCACCTCTTCCACAACCTCCTTCCCACCCTCCATCTCCTGGCTCTGAACAGTCTCCATGGAGTGGCTCTTAAGCGCTGCTGGTTAGGCAGGAACTTAACTTTGCCTGACTGGCTCATTTTCAAACTCCCCAAAGCATGCAAAGCAAAGATAAATTATTTAGCCAGTCCCACGTTGAGTTCTACAGAGAGCCAAGACGCAGTCGCTCTATAACCTCCATTTCTGTTGCGCCCTGAAGGTGAGGGCTGCGCCCTGCAGGTGAGAGCACTGCATCCAGGGGCTCCGGGGCCGCACCAACCCTAGGCGCTGACCCGGCTCCACCCTCCAGGCCCAGCCAGCGCCGCCTCCGTCCCGGGCGCCCCAGGAAGAGCCCCGGGGAGGATGGAGGTGGCGCGGCAAGAGCGGAGAGCCGGGAGCCTCACCCGCGCGGACGCCGCCCAGGCTTCCACCCGAGGCCCCGGGCCCCGGCCTGCGAGGACTGACCTCTCCGAGCCCCGGGACTGCTGCTGCTGCTGGTGCTCGTGCCGCCGCTGCCAGAGCTGCTGCTACCGCTGCTGTTATTACCTCCGCCCTTGGCATTCTTGCGCGGGGCCATCGCGCGCTTCACGGGGGCTAGTGAGGACGGGGTGGGGGTCTCCCTCGGTGCCCAGGGACTTGAGGTCTCGGTCTCGAGGACCGCTGACGGCGGGAGACTTGAGAGCGGTGCGGGCTGCGGTTCCCTCAGCGGCGACTCAGCCTCGGCACCGCCCGCCGCGCCTCCGAGGACTTTCACCCGCGTGCCGGCTGCGCGCGCCCAGCCCTCGAGCGCGCCGAGCCTGTGACTCCCTCCCCCGGCGAGAACGCGCGGCTCCTCCCCTAGGCCCCGCCCCCCGGACACGCCCCGTCCGCCGAGCGCTGAATGACAGTACGCCTGAGCCAATCGTCAGGGCGCTAAGGAGAGGGCGGCATCTTGCTGCACTTCTCCCTCTGCAGACTTGGGGTTGCTCTGCGCCACGCAGATGCCTGGGAGCGCGAACTCCCCGCAGTTTTGCAGTCTGTCTCGGTCCTTTGGAACGTGGCAAACGTGGAGGCCAACGGGGCTCTCGCGAGCGTTGGCACACCCACCTCCATAGCGATGGGGAGGGGCGCAGTGGCGGGGCGGACGGACTGGGTAGCCTTGCCCAGAGAAGCGCCCCGCCTCTAGGCCTCGCGTTTGGGATTTTGTTCCTTTCCCTTTCCTTCCATTCAGACACCAAGGAGAGCAGTCCGGCTTACAGCGAAAAGGACGCCTGTTCCTTGTCTGTGTTAAGGTATTTCTAAAATGGTCCTATTTGGACTAATTTAGTGCTTACCCCCATGGTAGTTGATTAAAAAAAAGAAAGAAATTTACTTCAATGATGCCATCAGTATTTTAAGAAAATCTTAGTTAAAACATAAAAATATACATGTAACACAGAAACTTAATTTTCTTACCCCAGAAGTCACCCTATCTGGAATCTTCCCTCCTCCACAATAATGTCCTCCGTCAGCTTACCTGGATGCCTGTCCCTGGCCATCGGTCCTCACATGTGTCCTCAAAGAGTGACTGGACCTGTGCTCAGAGTTCAGAGCAGGGAATTGAAAATGTCCGCACGTGGATAAACCAAACAAGGACTTACTATCAGAGCCGTCTGGTCTTCGTCTTTTGTGTGTCACCAATTGCTAACACCGTGCCAGGTGGGCAACAAGGCAAGCGAGAAATGTATGGTGACTTGATACATTTTTGTCAGTTCCTGAGACGTTTCCGCAAAGCTGGATCATATTTCTGAACTGGAACACTGCCTGCAAGCGTCTCCAGGGGTTTCATGAACCAGATACGAAAGAGAATGACCACTGTGTGCCATCTACTTCTATTCCTTCTCTGCTGCCTGCAACCTGCCTACATACGCCGGTGGCAGGTGCTGCGCCCACCTCCCTCGGACTTCTCCTGCTGTGAATGGCTGGCAGCTGTGATGCACAAGGCCTCCGATGGTCACAGTGAAGAACCACAAGAAGGCCTGTTTCTGTGGTCCTCAAAATCGAGGCGGCTGGGACTGAGTTCTTCCTGAAGGAGCTCTTTGAGCTTTAACTTATGGCATCTTCTGCTTCCACACATCCTTTCCACTGTTCAGACTCCCGTACAAACTCCAAGGGCAGTATTTAGGGATGTGGAAAGTGAGAAAGAGTGAGCTGGGCTAGGAGACAAATGTCACCGATGGCACTGAAAACAAAACAATAATGACAACTTAGCTAAAAAAAAAAAAAAAAAGAAAAATGCTCTCACTCACTCCCAAAGGTTGTTTACCTTTTAAATCTCACAAAATTCTTTCATCATTTCCATTTTTAAGGAATGAAGTAACTGAGGCTCAGAGATAAACTAAAGAGAGATAAACAGAGCTGAAAACTGATAAGAGTAGTGAGGTGAATTCAGTCCATTGTTCTGGCCCCAGCGTTTATGGTCCAAATTATTCTTCCCAGGAAGGGTTAGCTTTCAGTAGAGAGTGCCTCACCTGATTCTCCTTTTTCCTTGGAGCTTCCTAATAATGACTCGCAAAACCAGGTCTGAGACCTGATTTGGATACCTTTCAATGTCCACCTCTTTGAGGAAATCAAGTGAATAGCTTAATGGGAAAAGCCATACAGTGATGCTATGTTTCTGGATTTCCAGAAACGACCTGTGCCCAGTAACAAGGTACCTTAATCAGTAATAGTCCAAAATATACAATAAATTAGATCATAAGAAGGAAGAGGCTAGTTAATCCCTTCTTAAATCATAAAACAGCTACAATGACATTTATTCACTGAACAGTATAAAAAAAGTATAAAAATACTTACAACATCAAATACTATTGGCTGTATACATGGTTTAATTTCAGGAACTAAATTTCCCAAACTCAGTAACAGAATTATGTACTTTGCTTCTGATTATACTTCCTATCTTATGGGTAATAAAAACATGAAACAACCTTGGATATATGAATTTCTTTACATACCCTTGTCTCAGTAGGGGATAAGAAAATTAAATGACAAGAGGAATATCCTTCCTTAGTCTCTCTTCCTTTTTATGATTTCCAAGGTTTGTACGACTACACCTGACTCTAATGTGACAGTTTATTATAACTTGGAAGCTATGAATGAGCATCAGGTAAAATTATGTTACAAGAACCGTAAAAACAGCACTTAACTAGGACGGTGTATTAAAATATTAATTTAATGAAACATTTGAACTAGGCCAAATGTGTCTTTCAGATATTTCCATAAACTGCCATTGGCTTCAGTGGGATTTGCAAGCAAGAGCCAGAGGACACTGTTTGGCCTAGTTTTTAGTTGCTTTTCCCCTCCTATTGACCTTTCACAACCTCCAGACAAATACTTTCAAAATTACATATTTTGCAACTTTTGTGTATTATAATGTTGCTCTAAAGTTTTACTTTATTTGTATTTGCAATACACAGTGATTATATTCCTCTTGGGGAGCTGGCTCATGTACATAATACATCTTAATAAAGTTCCTCTTTAATCTGCTTCTAGAAAGTGCTTCTCATTTGTATGCAGTCTCCCAATGTGCATGGTTTTTGTTGTTGAGACAGGGTCTCACAGTGCAGTTCAGTCTGACCTTGAATTCCCTATGTAGCTCAAATTGCCCTCAAATTCGCAGTGATCCTCTTACTCAGCCTCCCAAGTGCTGGGATTATGGGCCTGTACAACCACACCTGACTCTAATGTGAAAGTTTATTATAACAAACTAAAAACGCAATTCCATCAGCTTTATTTAAATAGTATATAGGGCCATAGTGGGAAACAAAATCTAACTTTCAGTGAATCTGATTCACTTGCATGTCTTCATATTATGTTAGTAGAATGTAATGCAATGAAAGTTATATTGGTAATCACAAGAAATCTTTTAAGAGATTTTCTTCTCAAAGTGTTTCCAGAGCAATTATTCTCAGATAAATTATATATCAGCAAGTAAACGAACTATTGTTTAAACCAATCAGGTGGACTTTGTTTTCATATATCTATCTATATATATATATATATATATATATAGAGAGAGAGAGAGAGAGAGAGAGAGTGAGAGAGAGAGAGAGAGAGAGACCTAGTCAAAAATAGATTACAATTGTAAATAATTGCAAATAATGTGTTGTGATATGGGGGAGTGATCTGAAAACTTGTTACCTGAAAAAGCTATCGTTTCTCTTTTTCATTTCAATGCTTTACATATTCTATGATGATTGGTATTTTTGGTATCAGAGTTATTTCCAAATAAATATCATTTAAGTAATGGTCATTAAGAACTAAATCTTAAATTCTTGGCACAGGAAACTGACTTTTTTAAGTTTCAAATTTAATGCCAGAAAGCATGGCATTTAAGCATGGTGGGGGGAAAAGAAAAAGCACAGATATAGCAATTCTATTGTATATTAATAGAAAATAATAGTGTTATTTAGGATTAGTTCAAAAGTAATGGAGAAATGAAAAACATTTTTGAAATCTCAAGATTCAATCATCTGTAGGATAATTTTACTTATATCTTATTTGCCTTGAGGATTAATTTCATATGTGTGTATGTAGTTAATTATTTGTGTTTCATGAAAACAGCCATTCTCTTCAGGGTGAAACAGATCTCTCACCTAACAAAAAGTGTCTTGAAATTAGTTTGTAGGATCTTCCAACTTCATGTAGTACAACTATATAAAATAGATTTTTCTTAAAATATTTGATATTATTACAAATGCAAAATTAAATAAATCAAGCTAAATCTTTCATAGACAATGAGAAATCATACTACATAAAATTAATAGTAACAGCCCTTTTTGCACTGTCATCATCCTGACTTGAATCTGACAAGCATTGAAACAGTATACCCCCATTCCTATGGTAGTTTGGCAAAGGCTTAACAACAAGAAAATAACAGAGAGGATCTATCTTTAATATCTTAGAAGAAGACTTTATTAAAATTAATAAAATATATTGAACTGCTAATATATTTGAAATCTTACAAGAGTTCTTTTAAATTCATTACTTTTAAAAATTGTTTAATATTGTATTGTGACTGCAAATTAACTGAATATTTTGTAATCCTTCATGGAAGTGCTCCAATGCTGATTTCAACAAATAATAAACTGATTCTCTCTTGGCAGATTCCTTTGAATTAGAGAGACAACAATATCCTAGATATTGCCTGAAGCTACTTCTCACAGCACCAGAAAGCATATTAATCTAGTAAAATTTAGTGGAAATTTTTTCCAAGCAGATATCTTACAAATTATAAATGACCCTGTTTTCTCTAATTCTCTAAGGTCTCTACATTGTGCTTAGGTTTTCTAGCTACATGACAAAAGAATTGAGGAAGGCAGCTACCAAAATATAAGCACAGGCAATTATACAAAAATGTAAATGCAGAAGTTTGCATTGTTTAGATATTGCTTTTTCAAAACATTCTCTTAGGACAAGGATATAGCTCAGTGGCACAGCACCTGCCTGGCAAGATTGTGAGTTGGATTCCAGGTAACCAATAAAATAAAAAAGAAACTTTTTTTTTTTAGAATGTTGAACTCAGATGTGAACAGCTTGCTATAGTGCTTGCACTTCTGTAAAAATAAACTAAGTTACAAACAATATTTAAAAATTATGTGCAGGCTATAGACCATTAAATCTGTTGCATCTTTAATGGTATACTTCCTGGGAACAGGATGGTGTCCAGAGCAGAATAGTTATTACATGGATGTTTCTCCTTGGGCTCTTTGAACTTGCTGTTTTTCTTCCTGGGGAGATCTTTTTCCAGAAATTGCAGAGGCCATGGAGTGCTGTCCTTGTCACCACCTCCTTCTGTATTAGTAAACATTTTGGCTTTATGCCAAAGAAAGAAAGAAAGAAAGAAAGAAAGAAAGAAAGAAAGAAAGAAAGAAAGAAGCAATTTTTAAAAGAAATTACTTATTTTGACTCATGGGTTTGGAGGTTTCTGAGCCTTTGATAAGGCAGAACATCATGAGAAAAGGGCATTGTGGAACAGGGCTGCTCACATCATTGTAACCAACAAGCAAAAAACAGAGATAGAAAGAATAAGGGGCTGGGAAAAAGATACACCCTGTCAAATGTATATTTCTATGACTTCTTTCCTACAGTGAAGCTCCACCTTCTACAGTACCTACTGCCTTCCAATAATCCACTCAATTGATGGCAACCAATTAACTCATTGATGAAGTCAGATCCCTCATGATGCAATCAATGCCCAGAAGCCCAATCTCTGAACATTGCTACACTGGGACCAAGACTTCAATATGTGAGCCTTTCAGGAAACATTTACAGTCCAAACTATAGCACCTTTTCCACTGAACTCCAAGCCCTGCAGTAACTCTCAAACTGAAATATTTATGGTGAGCACTCGATGTAACGGTATGAAATGGATTTTCATTGAAACAGTGGGAAGCTGTGATAACACAGGAGAAACAAAGTCATATCTTTTTGACACAAGGGGAGGTCTTTAGAGCTCAACCTAAAAGGAACTATTACCTTAAAAATAGGCAAGAGTAACCCATTTAACATTTGCCTCATTCTACAACTGTGGGTAGCCATGAATATCTAATAAAAGAAATTTGAAAAGCAAGCATAACAAGAGAATTAAACCGCTTTAGAAATCTATAGAGCAATTGCTTGGGAAATACAGTAGCCTGAAATAGAGAACTACATTTGATGAATGCATACTTCCTTAAAATGTGATATTTAAGCAATCATAAACAGATAAACTGCCTGCACTTTACAGCTAGAATTCATGTATGCCCACATGCATGTTGGGAAGAGGGGTGATCACCTTCAGTCTTTCATCATCTCTGCCTTAATGCACTAAGGAAATATGTGTGGGTTTCTTTGCATCCTTCTCCATTTGCTATTTTGTAATTAATTTCTCCTTCAAAATTGCCTTTTATAATAACCTCCATTTCATTCTGCTACATAGTTGGGACACAGAGGTAAAGGGAGAATTCACAGTGTGTCTCCTTACTCTCTGACATCTTATCAGTGCAGCCCTGGAAGTTACCATGGACTCAGAACTAAAGTGCTTTCTATAGTGAGCTGGAAGTCAGGTTGGAAACAAACAATTTTGGGGAAGAATCTCTCCTGGTCAACACAAAGCCCTTCTTTCTCCTGTCCCCAGTTAAAATCCAAACTGTTGGGGTGAAAGGATAGCAGAGTCAGCATGACTAGCAAAAATGTGTCCTGTGTCTGACTATGGTTCTTCAGACTCAAAATCTGCAGTAAATAAGGCACCCTGCCAGAGAGACTTGCCAAAAGAACTGACAATCTGGAATTGGGGTTGGAGAAGGACCTACCAAAAGGCAATGGTGCCAGGCCTGCAGGGCTTCTTGGGCAAGCACGAATGTTGAAATCTTATCCTCAGAGCCTACACTTTCACCAAGGCAACCTTACCACCCATCTCTGAAGCCCTTCCCCCACACTGGGCATCTCTCTCCTTGGTTATTCTAGCTTTCTTGTAATTATCACTACCTGCAAGAAGTAAGCAGACTTTGAGAGGTTGAGAGATGAGTCCTATGTATTCGCTTGGGTTCTTCTCCCAGCCTTGCAGAGGGCCTGGAACATCACAGGCTAACCCCTGGACCAGTGACAGCTGATGGGACAACCTTTTGTAATACTTTTTCATGTATATTCCCTCCTCTGAACATATTACCAATCCCCAAGGCCATAATTCTGTGCCTGCTCTGAATAGTGTCTTTCTGTTTTCTATTTTGGTCTAAAATTAGAATAGTAACCAAGAGAGGAAGTGGTGTTTCCAACACCTATCTGGTATCAGGCAATGGCAGTGACTGCTGGTTTGTTTCCCTAGAGTCTCTGACTCTAGCCTTTCTTCCACATTTTGTTACTTCCTTGTGATCAAGCCATCTCACTGAGAACCTATAAATTGCTCAAAGAAATAGAAAGTTTGCAGAAGTTCTCAACCCTGTGATCTTTTGGACGACTGTTAATCCTTTCCTTCTAAAACAACAGCAAAAAAATAAAATAAAGTAAAATTAAATTAAATTAAATTAAATTAAATTAAATTAAATTAAATTAAATTAAATAGTAGAATCACAGGAGCATGTCCTCTCACCCCAACACTTCCTCCATCATCTGCAGAGGACTTCCCTAGGGTCTCTCTCTTCTCCATCTGTTACTATCCATGCTCTGGCATGAACTAGAAAAATGGACAGTGATGCTTTTTATAACACTTTGGGGGAACTTTTAGCTGCATAGGAATAACAGAGAACAAACTTCTTGTGTCCCCTTTTATTTTCAACTTAAAGCTTATTTCCTGTGATCTGAAATGTTTATTGTATTATGCCAGAAAATCTTTAGGCATTTGCTCATTTGTTAAAAGAGTAATATGTTGAGTGAGTATGTGGTGGGAATTATGCAGTTTTTGAGTTTTGGGGAGTGTTTTTCAGGCTTTGTTTGTTTTGAGATGAGGTCTCCTTATGCAGTCCAGGTTGGCCTTGAACTCACTATGTAGCTCAAATTGGCCTCAAATTCACATTGATGCTCCTGCCTCAGCTTCCCAAATGCTGGGATTATAGGCATATACCACCATACCAGGCCAAGGCATTATATTTTAATATCATGACCTTTTTTCTTGAAGGCTATTTTTGATGTGGGAAACAATATTTAGGTATTTGAATATTTGAATGGAGGAAGGAATCAAAATGAAAGGTGTAAAGGGTTGTGTTTTTCTTTGTTAACCAGCTACAACTCTTTTATTTTTATACAAGTTAGTCATCCAAATAACTGCTATCTTTAGCTTTTATTCTTTCTGATAAGATTACTATTATTAAAAGTGTAGTCTTCAAGTAATTCTGGAAAATTTCCACATATCAAAATAACAAAATTTTATTTCACATCTACTAATATTCCTTACATCTCCACATATGACTTCAGCATTGTTCCCTGTTTAAAATTATATTCTTCATTTTTTTATGACTATTAATAAACTTTTTCAGAATCTTTACTGCTACTTTTTAAATATAATTATGACTATTCTAGTTTGAAATTAGATTTGTTCCTAGTTTCTTAATCCTTAAATAACACCTACTGTCTAAGTAACTCAAAGGCAAGTGAATATATATGCTACTCTATAATCATGTAGCATTATCAGTTCTGCTCAAATTTTTTCCTTGTGAAAATAACTCATTTTCAATATACTTTACTGGAGAAAGTGTATAATTATTGCAATACTATCTCATCCAATTAAAATCTGGTCTTCAGAACAAGGTCAGAAGTCACACGCAAGGGCTTTTCACATTTTAATTCACACTGAGATATAACTATTCCCTGATTGGGGTCAAAAACTTATGGCTTCCAAGTGCCATGTACCCTTGGCATAGAATTTGATTCTTCAGTGTGATTAATGTAATTAAGTCATGTTGATTTCATAGCATCTTTCACTTCAGGCAAACGTCTGCTCTGGGGTGTTCTGGGGCACAGGTGGTGGGGAGGCCTGTTCTCTTGTTGGCTTATAATCAGGAAGAGCTCTCAATGGTGGGGATTTTGCCTCCTGTGTGATGTGTGTCTCAGGATGCATAAGTGTTGTTAGAATTGTGGAGCCAGTTGATGGGTAAAGTTTATGTCTCACAGTATAGTAATTAGAAGAGAAGATTCTAACCTCACAATGAGCAGGTGAGAAAACATTAAGGGTCTTTTTTGGGTCCTAAGTCATCTTTACCTGCCATGTGACAAGTCACTTAAATATCCTTCAGTTAGGAAATTTATTTTTTAAACTCAGAAATGGCTTCAAATATCCCTAAGCTATGTTGCTAAAAAGCTTTTCTTGAGCAGTCCAGTTGATTGTTGACTTAGAGATTTCACATAATTCATAGTTTTGGATTTGGTGATTTTTAAGAGCAATTGAAGATAGGAACATGTATTTGGTAGGAAAATAGTTTTCAAACATTTTGGTCTCGGGACCTCTTCATACTCCAAAAAAGGATTGAAAAGCCCCAGGGAACTTTTGTTTACATTGATTATATCTAGTCTATGTTTGTTGAATTAGAATTAAAGTTAAGAAAAACATGTAAATTTATTTCTTCATTAAAATCACAAGCCCGTTACATAATAATGTAAATAACATATTTTAATGAAAATATTAGTGAGGAGAGTGGCATTGTTTTACATTTTTATAAGTTTCTTTAATGTCTGGTTTAATGGAAAACAGCTGTGGTCTTATGTCTGCTTTTGCATACAATCTGATGTGATACATTGTTTTGGTTGAAGTTAGATGAAGAAAATTTGACCTCACACAAATCTGTAACTGGAACAGAGAGGAGTATTTTAACATCCTTTTTAGATAACTGTGGTTATTCCTTTTTGGTTTGACACCAAAACTCGATAACTAATTGTTATCAAAGGTGGGTTCCTGAAACTATGTGAATGCTTTCTGTATATAGTCCGTGGCACTAAAATCTACTGGTCTATCTGGTACTGGTGTCAAGCATTGATGCCTTGGTTGTTTGAAAAACTTCAGTTCACTGAACAATGCAGCTCTTTCAGAGGTTGACACATTTCAGTGTCAAATAATCGCTTTTGTTAATAACACCACCGATTTCATCATAAATTCTTTAAGTATTGGTGTGCTGTCAAGCCTCCTCAAACTCTCGTTTTCACTTGAAAATGGGACATTTTATTATTTGCAATAAATACTTTCAAATGTTAAAAAAAAACTTATGGCTCCTGAATATTCTTGAGAGACAGAGGTAAACAACAGCTAAGTAGTAGTACCACAAAGCCAATTCTACTTCTAACTAACTAATGCTATGGGACCTCAAAAAACATACTTGGCCTCTCCTAGTTTAGTTATCACATATGTAAATAGTAGGCTATTGTCATGGAGCCCATGAAGGTTGTAGAACATTATAAGAAACAACCTCATTATCCATAATGTTTTCTAGATGATTTTAGAAATTTGTGTACCCAAATTTCAGAATGCCTTCACCAAAACATAAGTTTCCTTCTAGTCCTTGTATTCCATGATGCTAAGTTTTGGTCACTTCTGTTAGGAACAATTTCCTGTCTTTTCTTAAGCTCATCTCAGTGTTAGTGGTTGAGAATTTGGTGTGTATAGTTTGGACATGGTTTAAGCGTGTGCACCAGTGTCTTCAGGGAGAACCTGCTGCTGCTGGATCAGTTGTACTCCTATTGTAAGTTCTCTGTGTAGTATGCAGGGTGAGTGCTGGAAGCACAAACCAGATATAAGCAAGCAACAAAAAGCTTCAGTAGACTTCCATCTGACTTAGAATACAAACCTCAAGTCCAATATAATGATTTAATAATCCTATTAGTTGTAAAAGCTATGGAGAAAATCCAAAACAGTATTATAGGGAGTCTAATATAAATGGGTACATAAGACAGACTTTCTAAGAAAATGATGTTTGACTGGAAAGGATGAAGTCCTGAGTTTGATGCCCAGTACAAAAAGAAAAGAAAAGAAAAGAAAAAAGAAAAGAAAAGAAAAGAGAAAAGAGAAAAGAGAAAAGAGAAAAGAAAAGAAAAGAAAAGAAAAGAAAAGAAAAGAAAAGAAAAAGAAAAGAGATGTTTGAAAAAGCAATCCTGTTCACACTTTTATAGCCACACATAATTTTGTCTCTGGCTTCCCTTCTGGCTTTATCTCTTCTGATACTCCCCATTCATGCTTTCTCCCCCTGGACTAGCTAAGATGGTCTGTGAGCCTTTTTAAATACAACAAACATGCTCCCACCTCAAGACTTTATAGGTAAGTTTCTGTTTTTCTACCAATACATATGGCTTTGCTCTTCTCTTCTTTGGCTCTCTACTCTGAGACAACCAGTGCACAGAAGCCTCCGTGATACATCCATCACCTTGTCATTCTAACAGTTTCTACTTTCTTACCCAAATTTACTTTCTATATCTCTGTGACTTTATACTTTATGTCTATGTATCTTTCTACTTAAGTATTTCTTCATTAACTAACTTAGAGCATGGAAATAAAAACACTAAAACTTAGGCAGCATGTAGTAGGTACTAATAAATATTTATGGAAAAAGAAAGAACATTTGGACTATGTGTATGCTACCTTATTACTTAGGATAAGCAAGTGCTAGAAGTGAGGAGGAAGATTTGTGAGAAAGCATAGTAGATTTGGTTAGTCATATCAGTCTCATTTCTTCTCTTGAGATCACTTGGGACTTCCCTGTCCCTTTGAGCAATAACATGTGTCATGTTGGCATTAGATATCTCCAACACACTGATATATATCCTGACAGAGTAGTTCATAGAAGGTGGAGGTGTGGGGAGAATGTGTGCAAAACAAAGCAGGCTCAGAATGGACATCATACACTATTAATAAACTGAAGATTCAGAATTGCTAAGACTGTTGGGTAGAATTTGTGTACTCCCTTGAATAAATTTTGCTTTGTACTAGATAAGAAAACAAATTTTATTATTCCTGAAGTTTTTTTTTTGTATTAAAGTTTCAATCACTTTTAGGATGAATCTGTAATGCTTGTATCACCATTGTTTATTTTAAACAGAGAAGTATGTATTTTACTCTTAGTTAAACAAAATATTAGTAATGGCTGAAAACAAAGCAGACTTAAATTTATATGTACATTTACATTGACATTAAATTTATATTTATCAAAGTCACCTTTTCCTGAGAATTACCATAAGCATCTACATATTAGGTACCAATGGACATACTCTATCTTTCTTTTTGGAATATCTATTACCTATCTATAGCTGCCAAACTAAGACTACTAACAGTTAAAGAAAAATATTAACTCATGATTAAAAAGGTAATCATTGAGGAAAATACATAAAGTTTAAAATGAGCTTAAAATTGGCTGACAATTTTTTAATTTAGTAGGAATTGATCATGTAATACATTCATTTTGCTTACTGAAATTTGATCCCACTTTAATTTAATTTTTTTTATTTTGAAGGTAATAAAACCAGAAGAAATAAAACAGAATAGAGACAATCAAAGCAAAACAGTGAACGTGATACAAGACTTCAAAACAAGATAAAAAGAAACCAACAATAGCTACCATAACGCCTCTTGTTATCTTCAAAATAACTGCCCATACCATTAGGCATAATAAAATCAAACAAAACAGAACAGAATAAAGTCAATCAAAACAAAACAATGAAAGCAATACAGGACTTCAAAACAATAAGAATACAACAGTGGCTACCGTAACACATCTTGTTATCTTCAAAGTAGCTGCTTATACCATCAGAAATAATAAAATCAAACAAAACAAAATAGAATGTTATCAATTAAAAGAAAACAAGTAAAAAAATAGGACTTCAAAACAAGATAGTAGGAAATCAATAATGGTTACTATAATACATTTTGTTATTTTTGAAATAGCTGTCCATGTCATCAAATATGATAAAATCAAGCAAAACAAAACCAAGCTAAAAGGAAGAATGAAAACAATACAGGGTTTCAAAACAGGATATAGTTTATAACCACTGCCTTGCCCTCTAGACATCTCCTCCCCTTTCATCTTTACAACATCTATTGTGCATTTTGGATCCCACTAACTCCTTTAGTCTTTATACTAGGGAGACAGCATGATGTTCACCCATGTGACTCTGAACCATTTCACCCATGAGCATGATCTCAAGTTGTATCTATTTACCTAAACAAGAGCCTTGAGATTATCTTGCTTTATAGCTGAGTAGTTTTCCGTTGTATAGAAATGCCATATCTTTCTTATCCATTCTGCAGTTGATGGGCAAGCTACCTCTACTTTTTTTCTGATTCTCTCTTATGTAGAGCATTGTTTTCTCTCCTTTGACTTTTAGTCTATGAATTTCCTTTTGAGTTAAATGTGTTTCTTGTATAAAGCATATTGATGGATCTTGTCTCCTGATCCACTCTGCTGGATTTCTTTTTATTGGTGAATTGAGGCCATCTACATTAATGGTTATGGCCAACCTGCACTGGCTTATCTCTGCCATGCTATTTTTCTGCCATTGGCTGCCCACTTTTCCCCTCCATTTGATTGTATGCCCTGCTTGGTAATCCCTCTTTGCCACTGCTCCTGAAACTGTGGTTGTTTTTTTTTAAATCTCTTCTAGAATGTCTTTCAGTATTCTTTGTAGGGTTGGTTTGGTGGTCATGAATTCATTCAGTTGTTCTTTGTTATGGAAATATTTTGTTTCTCCATTAATTTTGAAAGATAGTTTTGCAGGCTACATCAATCTGGGTTGGAAATTGTTTTCTTTCAGGACTTGAAATACTTCACTCCAAGCTCTTCTTGACTTGATGATTTGTGTTGAGAAGTTTGTCATGATTCTGATAAGTTTTCCCTTTTAGATGATCTGTTTCTTTTCTCTAACAGCTTTTAATATTCTGTTCTTGTGTTGAATTTCTGGACTCTTGATAATTACATGTTTGGGTATAGATTTATTTTGGCTATGGCTAGCTGGAGTTCTATATGCCTCACTTATTTGTATATTATGTCCTTTACCCATGTTTGGGAAGTTTTCTACTATTACTTCTATAAATGGAAATTTAATATCATTTGTGTTGACCCGTGATTTTTCACTCACATCTGTTATTCTTAACTTATTTTGCTTTGCATTGCCTTGCAGTCATTAAATTGCTTTTTCCTGGTTATTTTTTATTTTTAAAAGATCTTTTCTTTCATGATCACAAGCTGTACAACTGCCTTCAAGGTCTGAAAGACCATCTTTAGTTTCTTTGAAGCAGTTTTGCCAGCTTTCAATGGAGTTTTTAATTTCCTCGATATCTCAATCTGTTTCATGCATTCTAAATCTCTCTTATATTGTTCATTCATGGTTTCTCTCATTTTCCTATGTTCTTTTTTTAAATCTATGCCTTCTTTAGAGATACTTAGCAATTCTTTTATTATGTTTTTCATTTCTTCTTGTACCTCAGATAGTATTTCTTTTCTAATTTCTTTTATGGCCTCATGAAGTTGTCTCTACTTCAGTTCCCATCACTTCAGAAACGTCAGGTGTGTGACTCCCAATCTCTGCCATGTTTTCATCTCCTGGACTTGCTCTGCTTGGATTGAGGTCCAGCGAGTGCCTTTTACTTCTTCATCCCAACATTTTCTTGGGTTCTTCCAAATAAGCAGATAGTGAGTTCCCAGGCACTTCCCAAGTTGGCTACAACTTCTCTGGAGCATAACTGTTTGTTACTCCTGGTTCTCTGGGCCAGTACTGGCTACTAGTATCCAAAAGTGGCCACTGGGTGCCCTAGTGCATTGCCTGCTCCTGTTTTTTCCAGTTCATCTTGGCTACCTGGGGGGAAGCCTCCCGAGGGCTGCTGCAGTGTGTGCGCGCCTGCACGTAGAGAGGGGGTTGAGGAGGCAGGGCCGGCTGCTGCCTCCCTACTGATCTGGTTACAGGCCTTTAATTTTATTTCAGATAATTTAAATAACTTTTTTTTTTACAGTTAGTTAGGTTATGAGATAGTAAAATTATCAGTGATTGCCAGGGGCTTAGGTAGAGGAGAGAGTGAAGAATATGTGGAATTTAAGGGATCCTTTTATTTTAATCAGATTTTATTGATGCATTTTAGATACACAACATAGTCACTTTCAACATAGAGAATTTGTGCCTGTACAAGACATGATCGTATTTTTTTTCTCAGTTCCCTAGTCTCTCTTCAACCCTTTGTCCTTTTCCCATTTACAAAACTTTATTTCCATTTTTTCCTTCTTTTCTTCTTTCCTTTCCCCCTCTCCCTCTTCTGATCCCTTCCTCATTTGAATATTTTCTTCCTGTTTCACAATACCTATTATAAATTTTGGTCCTCATTTAAAGTTTCAGTTTCTCACACCAGAGAAACAATGCAGTATTTACATATGTGTGTCTGACTTATTTCACTTAAGAGATGGACTTGGGGAATCTTAGGGCAGTGAGACTCTTCTAAATAACCCTGTAATGTCAGGCATGTGGGTTTTGTTAAAGTCCACTGAATGTACA
Organism: Dolichotis patagonum; assembly: GCA_004027295.1. Lineage (NCBI taxonomy): Eukaryota > Metazoa > Chordata > Mammalia > Rodentia > Caviidae > Dolichotis > Dolichotis patagonum. Next base: position 59,302 of record PVJX010001035.1, on the reverse strand, counting down.
CTGCAAAGAGCTAATTAATAACAGTGTATCCATATAGGTTTTGTAATTTGCAATGGATGTTCCACAGTGATGCAAAGTATTAATAACAGTAAAATCATGGGGGAGGGAGAAGTTAAAACAGGGAGGGTAGATGGAAGTTCTCTATGTCTGCTCAGTTTTTCCAGGGAACCTAAAACTGAAAAGTTAACTATTAATTTATTTAAAATTGCAAAATACTCGCTATTTGTAAGAAAGTCAGTTCAAATATGACAATAAAGGCTAATGGTAAAAGAATAGAAAAAGAAAGCACATACCTAGAAGTCAGAAGAAACTTTATAAAGTAGATTTTAAAAAGTAGAAAAGTAAAATATGAGATACAGAGCACAATGTAATGATACAAATGTCAGTCTACCAAGAAGACATAGAAATTGCTATCTTTGGAGTTTATTCCACAAAAAGAAAAAAATGATGGAAAAATTTTGCACCTTAGTTGTAGTGGTGGTTGCCCAAAACACACATGATGAAATTAGCATAGAACTATATACACACAATGTGGTATCAACTAAAGTTACACAGAATGAAATCATTGGGGTATATAGTAGGAAGTGCACGGGACCTCTTTACATTATCTTTGCCATTCTCTAGGAAACTATAATTATCTCAAAAGAAAACCTTGCAAAAATTGATGCTAGTTAATAAAATGACTTTATGAAGTGTGGTTTATGTCTTCTGAGTTGACTTTGTCTCTAGCAATCTTGCCAGCTGTTGCCTCATGATCCCTGGGGAACTTCCTTAAAGCTGCTTTCTATAAGCCCTGCCAGCTGTCACCCAGTGACTCCTGGAGACTGCCCGCGAAACTTGCCAGCTGTGCTTCCTGGGCCACGGTCAGACATTTTAAAATAGCCCCCTGCAGGTGGTTACAGGCATCAATTTTCACTGAAGCTCTTTCTTTCACTTTAGTGAATATACTTTCAAAGTACTTAGAAGATAAGATTCGGCTTCTAATTATATTTTAAAGGAACTTAAAATACAAGTTTAAGTGTTTGTTTTCCTCCCTTTTTAGCTTGTTTATTAAATTTCCTAAAAAAGAGACAAGAAGGTTGGCATTAAGGGTACATGTTTCAGGCTTGCCAGATGATGAAGGGAAACTGAGCGATTGGCTACTCAGGATGCCTGGGACATCAAGTGCAGGAAAGTTGGCAGCCCAGGAACAGCTAGCTGTTCACAAAACAGAATGAAACTAGAAATTCCATGTTGATCTAAGTGACTTGATTTTATCAAAAAATACTAGCACTCGCAGGAATCATCTTGGGAACTTGAAACAGCAATGTTTATGTCTTACCACAGACCAAGAAAAACAATTTGTGATTTAATATATGTCAAAAGTACAAAAAAGTACATGAATATATGTACATATGTGCATATACATGCTTACATATCCAATTTCACATCTACAGTGATATAAACAATATATTAATAAGGACTATATACAGAAAAATAAGATTTAAAAATGAAAATATATATGTGTGTGCTGGTTGGAGAGGTTGCAAGTTAAAATTTGATAGTCACGCGCTTTCTTTGCCAGTATTTTTTTTCTCCTGCATGATGTTCTCTCAACACAGTACATAACTCTGAGATGAGGAAGCTTCTAATATATCAATGTCAGCTTGCATTTAGTAAGTCAACATTATCAACATGAGGAACTTGTCTTGGGAGTAAATATTTATAAATCTAGATAATTAAGCTTGATCGCTCTCTCATAGATAACATGAGATGGAAAAAGAGTGACTCATTAGAATTATTGTTTGCATTAAGTATTCTATACTAATATATTTGTTCCGTAGTTCAGAATATTACTTCCTTAAAGATTAAGATATCCTGAAAGAACAAGTTCATTCTGAGTACACTGTTTTCTTTTTACATGCAAAATGTATGACCTTTTGTTATAAAAGCACTATTCATGCATTGTACAATAGTTAGGAAAGAAAATAGAAAAAATCATCATCTCATTCTTAATATTTTGGTTTGCATTCACACCATCCTTTTATCCATGTGTATGTTTTCTTTGTTTCTTCACTTTGTTCAAAAGCATGCTGGGAAGGCTATATATGTATACAACATTTATGTATGTACTATATGTAGACATATACTACATGCTATATATTATACTCTATAAATAATTAAATTTTAATTAATTTAATTTAATTTAAATAAATTTTAATTAAAATCTTTTGAAAATAGAATGGATGTTCTGATGCATTTTTCCTATTTGTTTTCCTGTTTTGCTTCAACTGGACCTGGCCATCATCCAGCTCTGTGCACATTTGAAGACTCAAATTCCAATACCTATTCTCAGATTGTGATTACTACATTCTACTCTTCCCTTTTTTCACTTAGGTTCTCTTGTGCATTACTTTTCCACCTCATTGGTCTGCCAGTCTCTTGAACTTCCCATCTTTCTCCCACCTACCTTGTTCTCTTTTCACTTCCTTCCTGTTCTGCTCTTATACCACAGCTCATATTTATAACTTCCTTTAGCTGCCATCTCTGGTTCACAATCATGAGGTACCATAACCACAGCTGTCCCTTCCCAGTTCTTCTCAGACCTACATTGTGACCACTGCCACTCACTTCAGTCTCAAAGGGTACTCAGGGATGTTGGAAACTCTAGGTTTCAGGCTCTCACTATAGCAATCCTCTGCTCTCCTGAACCTCCTTTCCAACTTTTCTTCATGCCCTCAGCAGATGGCTTTTCTTTCTGCTCCGCAGAGAACACTATACATGCTGTCAAGCAGGGACACCTTAACTTCTTTCTATATCTCAGACATAAACTTACAAGCTATGATTTTAAAAAAATCCAGAGAATGTTTAAATTTCAAAATATTTATCATTGCTAAAAGACACATTGTTATTAATTTCTCTCAAAATACTTCCCCTTGTTTAGAACACTTATTCCGTTGTTCTTGGTACTTTCAGAAGAGGGTCTGGAAGTTTTATTTCATGAATGTCTTTAATTGTGCTGTCATGGCTGCCTCAATGTCCTGGATCAATTCAACACTAGTATCTTTCACAGTTACTATGACTTTGGGGGAGGACCAGAAGGTGCATCGTTCCAGATCTGGTGAATAAGGTAGACAAGGATAAACAGTAGTTTCTTTTATTTGACGGAAGTTGCTGTAAACATTTTGAATCAATTTAGGACATTGAAGCAGCCAAAAAAAGACACTCATGAAAAAAGACTTGCAGAACCATTTACAAAGTGGCAAGGACAGTGGGGTAAGTGTACTCAAAATCGGCGGAATAATGGTAATGTGACTTTATTGAAATAATTCTTAAACATTTACCATATATTTTGATCACACCACACACTTGTATCTCATCCTTTGTTTCATTCTTCTTCCAACAGAAGCAACTCTTCTGTTAAGACCATGACCTCTGTATTTGCTTGATCCCTTTTACTCCTAAGTACTTTGTTTAGACCAATGTCTCCAAGTCTGGATTTTTGTTTAGAATCCCCAAGGCAGATTTCAACAAAGCACCAATGCCCAGGAATCACTGCAGACTAATAAAATCAGAGCATTTATTGGCAGGATCTGGCCTTACAGTATTTTTTTAAGCTTTCCAGGTGGCATTATTTGTGGCTGTGTGGAAGAGTAGTTCCCTCAGCCATAAGAATGTGTTCCATTTTTTAATATGAAAGGACCATTTCCTTCCTACTTCTCCATTTTACCACTAAACTTTTGGAAACAGTTGCCTGTACTCACAGTTTTCTCATATCAATTCCCTCTAATTCAGTTTTTCTGTCTTCAGACTCTCTGAATTCCACAAACGTCTGCTTCCTAAAATTAAGAACACTTCATTCCTGTTTACATTTGACCTGACTACAGTTCTAGACATTTGTGAGTGTTTACCCTTCATGAAAGGCTGGATTTCCTTGGCATGTCTAATCCTTCTGCTCTGGTTTGCTTCCACCTTACTGCTGTCCCATAGCATCAGCCTGATCTACCTCTTACTCTTTCTGCTTCTTGGGTTCTGACCAGCTCATTGTCTGCCATGGTCTCTACTGATCTCTGTAACCTGGTTACGCCAAGCATCATGAAACTGCAGACCTCAGTGCCAAATGCCTTCTGAACACATGTATTGTTAAAAAAAAAAAGTGTTCTTCTGAAATAAGCAGTGCACCTGGCAAGTGTTTAGAGAAAGTTAAATGTGTGGATATAATGACAAGCTTTTAAAGTTTTACTGGGCAAATACTGAAACTTGTCAGATATACCTTCTCTGTACCTCACTCAAATAGTTCCTTGAAGTTTACTCTTGAAATTTACTAAGGAGTGCCACTCCCCTCTATTGCTGAGAGGCCTGCTAAGAATTATAAGGCTTATCACCCCTAAATAACCACCCTCTTCTGCTTATACTAAATAAATGGGGAGGGAGTGTTAGATGTTACTTGTGTATGAAAGAAAGCCATAAATGTGCATATGCTGAGAATCTACACAGTGATCAGTTTCCAGTTTCCTCCATGATGTTGATTTCACTGCATTCCTCATATAAGATAGACCAGAGAATGACAGGGAAAAAAACATACACACACACAAAGAACAGAGAACCTGTGAAACTCAGCCATAGGGAAGAATAGGGGTAGATTATGGGTGGGATTAGCCTTGGTCAGCTTTAGGCCTTAGCTATGAGTCTGCGAAGGCATAGAAAAAAGGTAAAGAGTTCTGCTTTTGCATTTCCAGCTATTGCTTTGGGCCAGTCAGAGCTCTACACTTGCATTTGAAAGAAAATCAAGGAAGGTCAAAAGTCCTGTGCATATAAGGAACAGAGAAATTCGAGTAGGGGTTTATGGTGGTCAATACATTCCCCTCCCTGTTCCTTCAAACCCTTTCCTCCCCCGAGTGAACAATTAGTATCTCAGGGTGTTGCATACCTAATACTACCTGGAGTACTGGAGTGGATGAGGCCAGTAAGAGTGAAAACCCTCTGAACTGGGGAGTGGGTTTGAGATCACAGCACAGGCTCATTGTTGCATTAGTGGCTGGGCCTCCCCAAGGGCCCATCTAATCCTCCTCCTTTGAGTTCATGGAGTTTCAGTTCTTGGGGATCTTTCCTGACATGCTAGTCTGTATATTCAGGGTATAGAAGAGCTCACCAACCCAAATGACAAGATGTTCCAGGAACATCATAAAAGAAAAACAGTGTGTTAGAGTTCCCATAAGAAACAGAATTTAGCCCGGCACACCTGTAATCCCTGCACCTCACAGGTTGAGACAGGGGACTTGCCTTTATTTTGAGGCCAACCTGGGCTACAGAGAAGGAAAAACTTATCTGAAAACAGACAAATAAACAAACAAACCAAATGAACAATAAAAACACACCTCAATGTAAATGGGTCAAGAATTTAAATGTAACATGATTAGCAATAAAAATGAGATAGGAGCCAGGGATTTAGCTCAGCTGCACAAGAACCTGCTTGGCAAGCATGAGGTCATAAGTTTGATCCCCAGTATAAAAATGAAATGTTTGATATTTTTATAATTTTTTTGAGATTCCTTATGTGGTCCAGGCTGGCCTTGGACTCACAGTGATCCTCCTGCCTCAACCTCTCAGATGCTAGGATTACAGGCGTACAACACCATGCTTGCCATAGCTATTCTTTTAATAAAGCACATCCCAATGTGAAGAAAAACAGATTGGCCACAATGAAAATGAAATTAGTAAATTGAAAAACTACAAAGAAAAAGTAAAAATTCCCCAGAAGAGAACAATAGACAAGGAAATAAAAAATAATAAAGTTATGGAATATGGCTGATAGATATAGTATTTTTAATAACTGAAGTTTCAGAAAAATTTTAAAACTGACAGGAGGAAATATTTTTTAAAATGTTTGAAGGAACAAAGGAGGTATGTTTCATAAAATTACTTTTAAAACAATAAAATTTTAACAAGGAAAGATAAAAACACTCATACCTTATAATGTAATAAAAGAAAACAAGAAAATTTAAAACACATACACACTTAGAGAGACAGAGAGAGAAATACAAAAACAAAAAAAAATAAATAAATGTTTTAAATGCACTGAAGGAAAAGTTTTGAACATGGAATTTTATTTTGAAACTATCACTTAAATGTCAGTGCATGAAAAAACTTCTCAGGTATGGGAGACTGTATACATTACCATGCAAAACTTTTATGTGATGCATTTAAATAAGACAGATAAATCTAGATGTTGTTGCAAGAAATAGGGTGAAGAAAAGAAACCAAACATTTTGATAATGTTTGTGACCCCTAAAGATGGCTTTGACCACCAAAGGTTTGCATGGTACTAACCTGGTTTGTCTTGGGGTAGGGATAGGACAAGAAATGTAAGTGTACTCTAAAATTCTTGCCTTTGGAATGATTAAAATGAGGCATTAAAAAAATGAGACCAAAGTGAAATAATATGTAAAGAAGATAGAAACACAAATATAGATCAATTGTTACATAAAAGTAAATGAACTAAATAAAGCAGTTAAAAATAAATACAGATATGTTCTGTTTACAAAAGACACACCTAAACATAGTGGATACAAAGGTTGAAAGTACAAGGATGTTAATAACATTTCAGAAATGTACTAACCAGAGAGAGCTAGTATTTCTGTTAACAGAGATATTTAAGAAAAAATGATGAAGATTGTAACTGCAAGTCACTAAATACCTCATAAGGCTTTTAAAATATGTAGGGAAGAAATAGTAAAGCAGTAGGATAAATTCACTATCACAGTGGGAGGTCTCAGTTTTCCTAACCATTTAAAAGGTTTAACAGAGAAAAATGAGCAAATAGGTACTGAACAACAATAACAATAAATTTGTCCTAGAAGATACTCAGGAATTCTAACAAGTATATTTCTTCTCTAAACATCAAACATTTTTTAAAAACACTGATTATATCTCAGCAATAAAGAAAAACTAAAAATGTCAGTATATCAGAATTTATAATTTTTGTTCACAATGTATATCTTGAAGAAGTTTATAGAAATTTTTTTAAATACTCAAATATTTGGAGATTAAAAATAATACTTCTGACTAGGCGTGGTGGCACATGCTTATAGTTCCAGTACTCAGGAGACTGAGGCAGGAGAATCACTGTGAGTTTGAGGTCATCCTGGGCTACATAGTGAGTTCAAGGTCATCATGAACTACCATAGGAAGACCCTGTCTCAAAACAAAAGAAAATACACAAACAAAAATAATAATACTGGATAATCTATGAGTTAAAGAAGCAATCATAATGAAATTTAACATGTATACAACAAAATGTTATATATGTGGATGTCTATTATGCATAAAGAACAGTTTAGATTTATAGGCATAATGTGAAGATAATGAAGAGATATACTCTGCATCTATTTTCCTTTCTTCACATCTTATATTGCCACCAATAGTAGCATAAAGTAAACTTTATGTTTTATTCATATTTTGTCACTTTTTCTCTAAGGTCTTTTTCTTTTCTTTTTTCTTCCTGTTCATCCAGAAGACCACACTACATTTAGTCATTGGGTCTCCTGTGACTGCTTCTCAGATATTCTTTGATTATGATGTCTCTGACAGTCTGAAGAATACTGGATGGGTGTTTCTTAGGGTGCTTTATATTGGAATTTGATATTTTCTCATGATTACATCAGAGTTCGGGTTTTTGTTGGAAAGACTGTAGAGCTAATGTGCTGTTGATATACATCATAGTGTATCAGTGGTAAATACCATCAAGATGATGTAGCTCTGTTAATGTTGACTTTTATTATCTGTCAGAGATAGCATGTGTCAGGTTTCTTCACTGTAAAGTCACACTTCCCTTTGCTTCCTTCCTTCCTTCCTTCCTTCCTTCCTTCCTTCCTTCCTAAGGCATTCTGTCAAAGCAAAATCACCATACATAGCACATTCACAGAGTGCAGGATTAAAGCACCATAGGTGCTTTAATGATGCTTTGAGGGGAACTTATTTCTGTAAATATTTTTATTAGGTAAAAATTAACCTTGAAAATTAAGGAACCAGTGCTGGGCTGGGTGGTACATGCCTGCAATCCCAGTACTTGGGAGGCTGAGGCAGGAGGACAGCTCTGAGTTTGAGGCCAGTCTGAGCTACAAAGTGAGTTCAAGTACCAGACTGAACTGCATAGTAAAACCCTGACCCCAAAATAAAAAAGGAACAAACAAATTTAAGGAACCAAGTATCTATCTCAAACAAGCAACATCATAAATTCAAGGGGAAAAATAATAAAACAATAAAAAAATAAAGATGAGAGCAAAATTAATAAAATGGAAGATAGAGCTTTTGACAATGATACAATAGAAAGAAACAAATTTTAAAAGTTGGTTTTCTGGTGGCCCTGACGCAAGGCCAGCAGATTGCTTGTAGCTGCTGGTTTCAAACAGGAGCCTAAAGAGAATTCTTTCTGTGGTCTGTTGGCCATTTCATAACTTTGGAAATGGAATGGTCAATTCATCAGAAAGAAATAGCAGGTGAGTATAGCAGACTTCGTGGGGCCTGCAGAGGCGAGACCCTGGAGCGTCGGGACCTGCATGGTGCGGTTGACTCAGGGTGCCGGGAGAATAAGGAACTCCTCCCCTCTCTGGGGTGCGGCTGTGATTCTGCCAGCATGTGGGCTGAAAATCAGACATCTCATGTCGTCCTGTCCCCCGCCCTGTGCCCCCCTCCCCCCTGCCTAGCAAGTGGGAGCCAGTGAACTACACATCTTGTGAAAAGATTGGCTATGTTATTTAGTATGAGCTCCCCATATGCAAAGGACAACCATTTGAAAGGAAACAAGAGACAATATGGACAGATAGTGAAGATCTCTGGTTGTCTAGCTTTGAAATGTATGCTTTCTTATGTCCCGTTCTGTTCTGTTTTGTTGTGTTTAATTTTACTCCCTTTTAAAATAAAATTTTTTAAAAAAAGTTGATTTTCTGGTGGTGAGACAAAAATGTCCCCTCTCGTCACACCTATTAAATATAATACCAATGACATTCTTCACAGAAATAAAAAAGAAATTCTAAAATTTCTGTCAAAACACAAATGACTCAGAGTAACCAAAGCAATTGTAAGTATAAAGAAACAAAGTTGTAGGCATCATAATACTTGATTTAAAGTTATACTATAAAGCTATAGTGACAAAAACAGTAGGATAATGGCTCAAAAATAGATACATGTACCATTGGGACAGAAGACACAGAAATAAACCCACACCACTACAGTCATCTAATTATAGACAAAAGAGCCAAATATATTCATATTGAAGAAAAAAATGAACTTTTTGTCAAATGGAGCTAGGAAAACTGAATATTCACTTATAGAACATTGAAACCAGTTTTCTATTTCTCACTGTATAGAATTTTTCTCTTTCTTTCTTTCCTTTTTTTTTTTTTTTTTTTTTTTTTTTTTTTTTTTTTTTTTTTTTTTTTTTTTTTTTTTTTTGCTTTGTTTTGGTACCAGGAATCAAACTCAGGACCTTGTGCTTGCCAGGTAGATACTTATGCCACTGAGCTATAACCCTGGCCCTCACCCTCTATAGAAATCAACTGAAAATGAGTCAAAGGGCTAGATTAAGGCCTAGTCTTATCCTGAAACTTCTAAAAGTGTCCAAGGAGAAACATTTGGAGCCACTTGGCACAAGCAAAGACTGAATAAAACTCCAAAAGCACAGAAATCAATAACAAGAATCAACAAGTAGAACTACATCCAATTAAAACTTTGTTCACAACATTGGGACACCTAAGAGTGAAGAGACAGCCAACAGAATGACAGAAAGTCTTTTCCAGCTACTCTTGACAGGGAATTAATACCTAGACTCCTAGAAGAACTCAAAAAACTTAACACTAAATCACTGAACAGCAAATTAAGTGACCAAGTACTTCTCAAAAGTACATAAACATTATGTACTATTATGTACTGCAAACATGTACTAATAGAAAAATAAGTATGAATGGCCAATAAGTACAAAAAAATTCAACATCTCCATCCATTAGGGAAATGCAAATCAAATCTACCTTGGGATTCGAGCTCCAGTCAGAAGGATTATATTCAAAAATACAAAAAGTAATATTTTGGTTAAGATTATGGTAGGGAACTCTTCTATGCCATTGGTGGAAATGTAAGTTAGTACAACCACTATGGAAATCAGTGTGGAGTTTCCTCCAAAAGCTAAAAAATAGAGCTGCTATTTGATCCAGCTCTAGCACTCCATAGTATATTCTTGAAGGAATTAAAGTCATATTATAGGGATACTTAAATGCCCATATACATTGCTGCAAAAGTTGCAATAGCAAAGGTATGGAACCAATATAAGGGCCCATTAACAGATGAATAGATAAATAAAGTATGGTATATAAATGCAATGAACTATTATCCAAGCATTTGAAGAACAAAATTTTGTCATTTGCAGGAAAATTCATGAATTTAGAGATCATGATGTTGAAATAAATAAGTCAGCCTCAAAAAGATAAATATTGCATATCTTCATAATATGTAAGTTCCAAAAAGATAACTTGAAAGAAAAGAGGCTATTTTCAGACAGGAAGAGAGGAATGAAGGGGAAGGGAAATGGGGTATAATGGAGGAAATTAGTAGGAATGGATATGTTCTAAATATCTGCCTTAGAACTTATTATTTTGTAAAATTTATTTTGTAACTTAATAGAAGAAAAACCAGTTGGCTTCTTGAAAAACAAACAACAGACCCCAGGGCGGGGAAACAAGAAGCAAGAGCATTTCCTGAGATGCACGCCATGCTGGAACTTAGGGCCTCGAGCCAACCAGTAAGCAGCCTCCTGCCCTGGTAAGTGACTGTGGTTTGGTAAGCCTCCGCCACCACAGGGCTGTGAAACAAGAAGCAAGAGCGTTTCCTGAGATCCATGCCATACTGGAACTTAGGGCCCTGAGAAACCAGTAAGCGGCATTCCGCCCTGGTAATTGACTGTGGAATGGCCAGCTGCGGCCAACCCAGGGCGGGGAAACAAGAAGCAAGACAGTTTCCAAGCTACGATGGAACTTAGGGCGCCGAGTCAACCAGTAAGCAGCCTTCCGCCCTGGTAAGTGACTGTGGTCTGGCAAGCCGCAGCAACCCCAGGTTGGGAAAATCAGAAGATAGAGCGTTTCTTGAGATTCACGCCATGTTGGATCTTAGGGTGCCGAGTCAACCAGTAAGGTGCCTTCCGACCTGGTAAGTGACTGTGGTCTGGGGATCCGTGGCCACACCAGGGCGGGGAAACAAGAAGCAAGAGCGTTTCCTGAAATGCTTGCCATGCTGGAACTCTGGGTGCCGAGTCAACCAGTAAGCAGCCTTCATCCTGGTAAGTGACTGTGGTCTGGGGATCCGCGGCCACCCCAGGCCAGGGAAACAAGAAGCAAGAGCGTTTCCTAAAATGCATGCCATGCTGGAACTCTGGACGCTGAGTCAACCAGTAAGCAGCCTTCGCCCTGGTAAGTGACTGTGGTCTGGGGAGCCGAGTCCACCCCAGGGCGGGGAAACAAGAAGCAAGAGCGTTTCCTGAAATGCTTGCCATGCTGGAACTCTGGGTGCCGAGTCAACCAGTAAGCAGCCTTCACCCTGGTAAGTGACTGTGGTCTGGGGATCCGCGGCCACCCCAGGCCAGGGAAACAAGAAGCAAGAGCGTTTCCTAAAATGCATGCCATGCTGGAACTCTGGACGCTGAGTCAACCAGTAAGCAGCCTTTGCCCTGGTAAGTGACTGTGGTCTGGGGAGCCGAGTCCACCCCAGGGCGGGGAAACAAGAAGCAAGAGCGTTTCCTGAGATGCTGCCATGCTGGAACTTAGGGCACCAAGTCAACCAGTAAGCAGCCTTCTGCCCTGGTAAGTGACTGTTGTCTGGCAAGCCTTGGCCAACCCAGGGCTGGGAAAAAAGAAGCAAGAGCTTTTTCTGAGATCCATGCCATGGTGGAACTTAGGGCCCCGAGCCAACCAGTAAGTGGCATTCCGCCCTGGTAAGTGACTGTGGACTGGCCAGCTGGGGCCACCAGAGTGCGGGGAAACAGGAAGCAAGACAGTTTCCTGAGATCCAAGCCATAATGGAACTTAGGGCGGGGAGTCAAACAGTAAGAAGCCTTCCGCCCTGGTAAGTGACTGTGGTCTGGCAAGCTGCAGCAACCCCAGGGTGGGAAAATCAGAAGATAGAGCGTTTCTTGAGATCCACGCCATGCTGGAATTTAGGGCGCTGAGCTAACCAGTAAGCAGCATTCCACCCTGGGAAGTGACTGTGTTCTGGCAAGACACGGCAACCCCTGGGCGGGGAAACAAGAAGCAAGCCCTTTTCCTTAGATCGGGCTGAGCTGGAATTTAGGGCGCCAAGCCAATCAGTAAAGAGGCTCCCTCCCTGGTAAGTGACTGTGGTCGGGGAGGCCACGGCCACCCCAGACCTGGGAAACAAGAAACAAGAACGTTTCCTGAGATTTTCGCCATGCTGGAATGTAGGGTGCCAAGGCAACCAGTAAGCAGCCTTCCACCCTGGGAAGTGACTGTGGTCTGGGGAGCCGCGGGCACCCCAGGCCAGGGAAACAAGAAGCAAGAGTGTTTCCTGAAATGCATGCGATGCTGGAACTCTGGGCACCGAGGCAACCAGTAAGCAGCCTTCGCCCTGGTAAGTTACTGTGTTCTGGGGAGCCATGGCTACCCCAGGGCGGGGAAACAAGAAGCAAGAGCGTTTCCTGAGATGCGCCCCATGCTGGACTTAGGGCGCCGAGTCAACCAGTAAGCAGCCTTCCGCCCTGGTAAGTGACTGTTGTCTGGCAAGCCTTGGCCAACCCAGGGCAGGGAAACAAGAAGCAAGAGTGTTTCCTGAGATCCATGCCATGGTGGAACTTAGGGCATCGAGCCAACCAGTTATCAGCCTTCCACTCTGGGACGTGACTGTGGTCTGGCAAGCCACGGACCCCCAGGGTGGGGAAACAACAAGCAAGAGCTTTTCCTGAGATCTGCGCCACGCTGGAACTTAGGGCGCCAAGCGAACCAGTAAACCCACCCTGGTAAGTGAGTCTGGTCTGGGACGCCACGCCCATCCCAGGGCTGGGAAACAAGAAACAAGAGCGTTTCCTGAGATCCACGCCATGTTGGAACTTAGGGCACCAAGTCAACCAGTAAGCGGCCTTCCGCCCTGGGAAGTGACTGTGGTCTGGGGAGCCGAGGCCACCCCAGGGCGGGGAAACAAGAAGCAAGAGCGTTTCCTGAGATCCGCACCATGTTGGATTTTAGGGCGCTGAGTCAACCAGTAAGCAGCCTTCCACCCTGGGAAGTGACTGTGGTCTGGCAAGCCACGGCCACCCCAGGGTGGGGAAATAAGAAGCAAGAGTGTTTCCTGAGTTCCGCGCCATACTGGAACTTAGGGCGCCAAGCCAACCAGTAAGTGGCCTTTCACCCTGGTAAGTGACTGTGGTCTCGGGAGCCGTGGCCACCCCAGGGCGGGGAAACAAGAAGCAAGAGTGTTTCCTGAGATCCGTGCCATACTGGAACTTAGGGCCCTGAGCCAACCAGTAAGTGGCATTCCGCCCTGGTAAGTGACTGTGGAATGACCAGCTGCGGCCAGCCCAGGGTGGGGAAACAAGAAGCAAGACAGTTTCCAAGCCACGATGGAACTTAAGGCGCCAAGTCAACCAGTAAGCAGCCTTCCGCCCTGGTAAGTGACTGTGGTCTGGGGATCCGCGGCCACCCCAGGCCAGGGAAACAAGAAGCAAGAGCGTTTCCTGAAATGCATGCCATGCTGGAACTCTGGACACCGAGTAAACCAGTAAGCAGCCTTCGCCCTGGTAAGTGACTGTGGTCTGGGGAGCCGAGTCCACCCCAGGGCGGGGAAACAAGAAGCAAGAGCGTTTCCTGAGATGCGTGCCATGCTGGAACTCTGGACGCTGAGTCAACCAGTAAGCAGGCTTCGCCCTGGTAAGGACTGTGGTCTGGGGAGCCGAGTCCACCCCAGGGCGGGGAAACAAGAAGCAAGAGCGTTTCCTGAGATCCATGACATGCTGGAACTTAGGGTGCCGAAACAAGCAGTAAGCCACCCTCCGCACTGGTAAGTAACTGTGGTCTGGGGAGCCGCGGCCAGCCCAGTGCGGGGAAACAAGAAGCAAGAGCCTTTCCTGAGATCCGCAGCATGTTCCAACTTAGGGCGCTGAGCCAACCAGTAAGCAGCTTTTCGCCCTGGGAATTGACTGTGGTCTGGCACGCCGCGGACACCCCAGGATGGGGAAAAAAGAAGCAACAGTGTTTCCTGAGATCGACGCGATGCTAGAACATAGGGCGACAAGCAAACCAGTATGCAGCCTTCCGCCCTGGTAAGTTACTGTGGTCTGGGGAGCCGCGGCCAACCCAGGGTGGGGAAACAAGAAGCAAGAGTGTTTGCTTTGATCCACACCATGTTGGAACTTAGGGATCCGGGTCAACCAGTAAGCAGCCTTCCACCCTGGGAAGTGACTGTGGTCTGGCAAGTCACCGCCAGCCCAGGGCGGGGAAACAAGAAGCAAGAGGATTTCCTGAGATCCACGCCATGTTGTAACGTAGGGCGCCGAGTCAACCAGTAAGCAGCCTTCCTCCCTGGTAAGTGACTGTGGTATGCAAGCCTCTGCCACCCCAGGGTAGGAAACAAGAAGCAAGAGCATTTCCTGAGATCCATGCCATGTTGGAACTTAGGGCGCTGAGCCAACCAGTAAGCAGCCTTCCAGCCATGGAAGTGACTGTGGTCTAGCAAGGCGTGGCCACCCCAGGGTGGGGAAATGAGAATCAAGAGCTTTTCCTGAGATCCGCCCCATGCTGGAACTAAGGGCGCCAAGCCAACCAGCAAGCAGTCTTGCTTCCTGCTACATGACTGTGGTCTGGGGAGCCGCGGCACCCCAGGGCGGGAAACAAGAAGCTAGAGCCTTTCCTGAGATCCACGCCATGGTAGAACTTAGAGCGCAAAGCCAACCAGTAAGCAGCCTTCCGCCCTGGGAAGTGACTGTGGTCTTGCAAGCCATGGCCAACCCAGGGCAGGGAAACAAGAAGCAAGGTCCTTTCCTGAGATCCGTTCCATGTTGGAACTTTGGGTGCCGAGCCAACTGGTAAGCAGCCTTCTGCCTTGGTAAGTGACTGTGGTCTGGCAAGCCACGGCCACCACAAGGTGGGGAAACAAGAATCAAGATCCACGCCATGCTGGAACTTAGGGCGCTGAGCCAACCAGTAAGCAGCCTCCTGCCCTGCTAAGTGACTGTGGTCTTGCAAGCCACGGCCACCCCAGGGCAGGCAAACAAAAAGCAAGAGCATTTCCTGAGATCCGAGCCATGCTGGAACTTAGGGCAACAAGCCAACCAATAAACAGCCTCCCGCCCTGGTAAGTTACTGTGGTCTGGTAAGCCACGGCCACCCCAGGGCGGGAAAAAAAGAAGCAACAGCCTTTCCTGAGATCCGGGCCATGCTGCAACATAAGACGCCAAGCCAACCAGTAAGCAGACTTCCGCCCTGGTAAGTGACTGTGGTCTGGCAAGACATGGCCAACCCAGGGCAGGGAAACAAGAGGCAAGAGCGTTTCCTGAGATCCGCATCATGCTGGAACTTAGGACACCAAGCCAACCAGCAAGCAGCTATCTGCCCTGGTAAGTGACTGCGGTCTGGCAAGCCACAGACACGACAGGGTGGGGAAACAAGAAGCAAGAGCGTTTCCTGAGATCCGCACCATGCTGGAACATAGGGCGCCAAGCCAACCAGTAAGCAGCCTTGCGCCCTAGGAAGTGACTGTGGTCTGGGTAGCCGCGGCCACCCCAGGAGGGGGAAACAAGAAGCAAGAGCATTTCCTGAGATCCACGCCATGCTGGAATTTAGGGTGCCAAGCCAACTCCTAGGCAGCCTTCTGCCCTGGGAAGTAACTGTGGTCTGGCAAGCCACGGCCACCCCACGGCGGGGGAAAAAAGGAGCAGGAGCATTTCCTGAGATCCACGCCATGCTGGAACTTAGGGCGCCAAGCCAACTAGTAAGCAGCCTTCCACCCTGGTACGTGACTGTGGTCTGGGGAGCCGTGGCCACCTGAGTGCGGGGAAACAAGAAGTAAGAGTGTATCCTGAGAGCTGTGCCATACTGGAACTTAGGGCGCCGAGCCAACCAGTAAGCAGCCTTCTGCCCTGGGAGGTGACTGTGTTCTGGCAAGCCACGGCCACCCCAGGGCGGGGAAGCAAGAAGCAAGTGTGTTTGCTGAGAACCGTGCCATGCTGTAACTTAGGGCACCAAGCCAACCAGTAAACAGCCTCCCACCGTGGTAAGTGACTGTGTTCTGGTAAGCCACGGTCACCCCAGGGCAGGGAAACAAGAAGCAAGATGGGCTCCAAGCCAATCTGTAAGCAGCCTTCCAAACTGGTAAGTGAATGTGGTCTAGGGAGCTGTGGCCACCCCAGGGCGGGGAAACAAGAAGCAAGAGTGTTTCCTGAGATCTGCGCCATGCTGGAACTTAGGGCGCAGAGCCAACCAGTAAGCAGCCTTTCCCTGAGGGAAGTGACTGTGGTCTGGCAAGCTGCGGCTACCCCAGCGCAGGAAACAAGAAGCAAGAGCGTTTCCTGAGATCAGCGCCATGCTGGAACTTAGGGTGCCAAGCCAACCAGTAAGCAACCTTCCGCCCTGGGAAGTGACTGTGGTCTGGGGAGCCACGGCCACCCCAGGGTGGGGAAACAAGAAGCAAGAGCATTTCCTGAGATCCGTGCCATGCTGGAACTTAGAGTGCTGAGTCAACCAGTAAGCAGCCTTCCGCCCTGGTAAGTGACTGTGGTCTGGCAAGCCTCGGCCACCCAAGAGCGGGGAAACAAGAAGCAAGAGCATTTTCTGAGTTCCATGCCATGTTGGAATTTAGGGCGCCGAGCCAACCAGTAAGCAGCCTCCCGCCCTCGGAAGTGACTGTGGTTTGGCAAGTCAC
>PVJX010001035.1:0-42312 GCA_004027295.1 Dolichotis patagonum | reverse complement strand
GGAAGTGACTGTGGTCTGGGGAGCCGTGGCCATCCCTGGGCGGGGATGCTAGAAGCAAGAGCGTTTCCTGAGATCCATGCCATGCTGGAACTTAGGGCGCCGAGCTAACCAGTAAGCAGCCTTCCGCACTGGTAAGTGACTGTGGTCTGGGAAGGCACAGCCACCCTAGGGCGGGCAAACAAGAAGTAAGAACGTTTCCTGAGATCTGCGCCATGGTGGAACTTAGGGCGCTGAGACAACCAGTAAGCGGCCCTCTGCCCTGGTAAGTGACTGTCGTCTGGGGAGCCATGCCACCCCAGGGCCGGGAGGCAAGATGGAAGAGAGTTTCCTGAGATCCGCACCATGCTGGAACTTAGGGCACCGAGCCAACCAGTAAGCCAGCTCCTGCCCTGGGATGTGACTGTGGTCTGGGGAGCCGCGGACTGTTTCCTGGGATCCGCGCCATGTTGGAGTTTGTGGCGCCGAGCCGACCAGTGGACGGCCTTTCGCCCTGGGTAATGACTGTTGTCTGGGGAGCTGCGGCCATGCCAGGGCGAGGAGGCAAGAAGCAAGAGCATTTCCTGAGATCCGCGCCATGCTGGAACTTAGAGCGCTGAGCCAATCAGTAAGCAGCCTTCCGCCCTGGTAAGTGACTGTGGCCTGGGGAGCCATGGCCACCCCAGGGCGGGGAAACAAGAAGCAAGAGCGTTTCCTGAGATCTGCGCCATGCTGGAACTTAGGGCGCCGAGCCAACCAGTGAGCGGCCTTCTGCCCTGGTAAGTGACTGTTGTCTGGCAAGCCTCAGCCACCCCAGGGCGGGGAAACAAGTAGCAAGGGCGTTTCCTGAGATCCATGCCATGTTGGAACTTAGGGCACCAAGCCAACCAGTAAGCAGCCTGCTCCTTATTGGGTGCGTGCTTAGAATCAAACATACCACACACACACACACACACACACACACACCCGTTAACAATTGGGATCCAGGGATCTGGATATCTCTTTGTAGATGACCATATTTGGTACAGCAAGTCGGGGGAGTTTCCTTCTACTATCTCTGAATGCAGATATTTTTATCGCCGTTTTGCTTTGTCCTGATTAACGGTGTTGCTCTATTCAATACTCTGTGTTGACGTGTTCTATAATGTTTTGTATTTGTTTGATTTTTCTGTACTTAGTAGAAGAACAACTATTGTGAAGACAATAAGATATACAATGTTGCCTGTTACTGCTGTCCTGGTGACCTGCTTTGATGTTCTGTGCCAATTTCATTATACTGTCTCAATTGGCTTTATTCCATCCTGTTTTTTTTGTAACTGTTTGCAACCTCACTGTGTGTTCACTTTGTATGCCTTAATTTTGTAACATGAACAGCTATTTCTGGGAGGATAGTATGTGGTTTGTCAACTAGTGATTTACGGTTTTTTTTTTTTTTGAAGTTTTGTATTGTTTCTACCCTTTTTTTCTGTATTGCTTTTTTTCTCTTTAAATAAAATTTTAAAAAAAGAAAGAAAAACAAACAACAATAGGTAAATCCCTGGAAACAATAGCAAGAGAACCACAGTGAGGGCCACCACATAGGCTATAATGTTCCAGAATTGTGGTAGCTCTCCATTTCTAGCTCCTGAAGCCTTACTTTTTTCCTTCTGCGTTGCTATTGATAGCAAAACTATATTTTGTATTCTGATTTTGTGGGCTTTTTTTGACTGTAGTACTTACAGCATGATTCATTTCTTACGTCTATAAATGAACAGAGACCTGTAGCCAGGGATTTGAGTTTAAACTGTTATCACCAAATCCAGGAGAGTGACAGCATTCTGCAGTAAGGTCTCATTGGAGTTTGTGGTATCCTAAAGTGGATGTCAAGCTGCAAATTGTGAAACAAAATGTGTATTAGTGTCTGGTTACTTTTCTTTGTCACTGAGATAAAATATCTGACACCCAAAGTTAAGGGAGGTAACTTTATTTAAATCAGTTTGTAGAGATTTTAGTCCATAATTGGCTGGGTTCAAGACAGGGTGGCTTGACAGAAGGTAATTCCAGAAGGGAAACAGTTCATGATGGTGGAAGATAGCAAAACAAGCAAGGGAAGAGGGAGATAAGCCTCTTTCTGTCCCTGATATTGTATGTAGTCTACTGGCATCAAAATAGTGCCAACCCAACCAGCGAACTGATCCAACAATCACCCATATTTAATCCCAGCATCCTTAATTCCAGCTTTGCACCACCAATCAATCACATATTCTAGATTCAACCACTCTGAAAAAAGCCCTATGACTGCATGAGACTTTGGGAGAACATCTAGACACAAGCCACAATAATTAGGGATCAACACTTATGGACTAAAGGAAGCTCTGTTGGTAAAGAAAGATGTCAAACTGGCATACATGTCTGGCAAAGGTTAGCCCACCATGAATGGGTTACAGGAGTGAATGTCTCTCAGTGTCTTACACATTGAAATGCTGTCATCTTCACATATATTTACATTTCTTGATCACTGAATGTAGGCAGATTCAGGAAGGCTATGACCTTGGGCAAAGTGGTTCTTTATAGCTGAAGGACACCAAAAGGAGCAAATAGCCTGGCACTCAAAACTTTAAGAAAATGAATAAGATGAGAAGACTAACAATTCCAGGTATCAAGAAAAATAAAGCTATAGTAACAAAGACATTAAGATATTGCTATGAAAATAGAAAAATTTATGAAAAAGTCTAAGAATAGTTCAAAGTAAAGGCTCTCAAACATATGGGCATTTGAGTTGTACAAAGTGGATTTTCAGTAAGCTATAAGAAAGAATGTTTTTTCAGCCAGGCATGGTGGTGCATGCCTGTAACTGCAGCACTCTGGGAACCTGAGGAAAGAGGATAACGAGTTCAAGTTTAGTATGGGCAACATAGCAACTTATAAAAACTGGACGGTACTTATGTAACTTAGTGAAAAAGTCCTAGATTCAGTCCCCAGTGACAGATAGAAGAGAGACAGACAGACAGATAGATACACACACACACACACACACACAAAACATGCATACACAGAAAGAACAACAGAAAGAAAGAAAAACCTTTTAGTAAGTGATACTGAGTCATTTAATAGTGCACAATCCTGAGAAGGAAATAGAGATCACACTTTTATTTCAATAGAGACAATTGAATGTAGGGAATATGATGAATAGTTTTTAGGGAACCTCAATGACAAAGAGGGCACAGTGAAGTAAGAGACATAGTATGAAGGAAGCAGCTGCCATCACAGGACTTAAAAGTTCTTTATGGACTGCAAACACATGCAGAAACAAAAATAAAAATGAAAAAAGCAAGGGGATTAAGATATGGATGGACAGTGGAAGGAGGAAAGGAGATGATAAAACAAGATGTGCTATGCTCATTTACCAACTTCCCACAAGGAGTATAAACCTTATGTATTACATACAAGTACTAACAAAGTAATGTGGGGTTTTTTGGTTTTTAAAAAGTAATATTTTTTAATGTCTAAAAGATGAAGTTTGTGATTAGTCATTTCTTGGTTCCATGGAGGATTAGTTCTAGGACCTTGAATGAATACCAAGCTCTCAAGATACTCAAGTCCCATATGTGAAATAGCATGGTATGTCCATATAACTTATGCACTTCATCCTATAAACATTAAATCATCTCTTGACTAATCATAATATCTAACAATGCAAATACCTCTAATACTGGTTATACTTCATTGCTTAGGAAATGATGACAAAGAAAAAAGCTAGGTACATCTTCTATACAGATGGAAATTTTTATTTTTATTTTTATTTTTTCCACCCATGGTTGCTTCAATCTATGTATATAGAACCCATGGATACAGAAACCAGTTGTTTTAGAACCTAGAAATGTGGAGCAAAGGCACATCAGTGTATGAATCTAGAGCTGAGGATAAGGGGTCACAGCTGACAGGTGCTAATGTTTCAGAAGTGGCACAAAGAAGTTGGATCAGAGAGTGTAACATAAACTGAACACCGGAACAATTGCTACTGAAAACAAGGCTATTGCCATGCTAAAAGTCATTGCTAGAAATATACTTTCAATGATTGAGAAAGAATGTGTTCTCTTCAAATTTATAGTTGGTTTCAAACTTCCCTCTATAGTTCCTTATTGGTGAGCATAGTAGTGAACACATGGCAAAGAAGACATGGGGTTTGTTGAGTCCCACCCAATACCATAATGCAAGTATGAAATAATGTGTTTGTAGCCAAGAAAAAAGCTTAATATCCAGACCCGTTGATGCCTAGTGACAGTTTCTTTTGACCCATAGTTGATAGAAACAAGACTGGGCCAAATATTGCAAGCACACACACTGCTGCATAGGCGAATCTTTACTGAGAAAGGATAAGGGATTCTGCCAACTAGGAGTTTTAGCTGAAGGGATCTGGTACTTGGTCCAGAGAGTGACCAAACTACTGATCCACAGAACAGAAAATTTTTATTGATTTGTTGATGTGTGCTGAGGTCTAGTAATTCTCATTGACTAGCGTCACTTTTCTAGAAGTCTTGGGATGGACTTAGACTATAGGGTGGTCATGGTCAACTGATCATCAAAACTGTTGAATTTTTGTGTAACTAATGCCAAGCATCCTATGCAAAACATCCCAGTCTTATGAATCTGAGGTTTATGACAAGGCCAAAGATATCAGGCACTTTGGTTTTTCTGGCTTCTGAAAAAGTACAAAAGAAGGAACAGAAAAAGAATAGAGAGAGAAAGTAAAGCACATACCAGATCCAATAGGCAATAGATCAAGTTAACCCCATGTTATAGTCTTGGGCTAAATATTTATAGATAATCACCATGACTACATACAGAGCTGAGTAAAGTCTGACTCAAGGGTTATGATATCAAAAGTGATGGACACACTATGAGGAGACAGTTGCTAGGCCTTTTATTCTATTTTCATCGCCATTCAAATTTCTGTAGGCTCAAGTGAAAGGTCAATGATTTCCACTAAGTTTAACTTCAGGTCCCTGGGAAATAACACAAACTGCTACACATATTACAAAATTCATACTTCAGAGGTGTTAGCTACTGCAAAGCTAATAGGAAACCACTGATATTTATGTGTTGCTGAGCTGTATGACCTCAGATTAGAGATTTTAGATTGATTGTAAGCAAGTGAAGCTAAAAGACTTAACTTTTTTTTCTCTTGTTAATGATTTTTAATTTCATGCAAATATTCTGCATCTGTTTTCTTTTGTTTCTTTGGGTTTTTGTTTTTTTTAATACCAGGAATGGAACTCACAACCTTGCACTTGCCAGGTAGGTATTATGCCTCTGAACTATATCCCCAGCTCTTGTGCCTGTGACATTTATAAACAAGTCATGACAGGTTTGTTGAAACATGTCAAACTGCAAAGGGTAATATTTTATACTGCCTAAGTGAAGTAGGGTAAAACAAATAAAAGATAAGTAGGAAGGAGACAAGGAAAGCATAATTAAAAACTGTACTTTTAAAAGGACTGTGACTTCTAGGACCTAGCCAAAGGCACCCATGGCTTCTGTGTCAGCATTCTTTGATTACATTTAGGCTCCTTCCCTAACATACCCACTACACGCCAAATTTCTCAGTATACTAAAACTCCATAAATTGAATTAATTGAGCAGAGCCTTATACTAATATAAAGGAACAGGATGAGAAAATCCAAAGAATGTTCAAATTATCTAAAAAAAAACCCGAGCCCATTCCTATAGAATAGGCTAATACACTAGTTGTAGTGGGCCACCTTTTTCCAGGGTGTTCATCTTTTCAAAAAAAAAATAGTCCTTGTTCTGGGAAATAGTGCACTACATTTCTCTGAGTATCTGCCCTCCACTCTTGAATATGTCCTAGAATTTCTGTCTAATAAACTTCCCATGCCTCTTACTGACACAACCTAAAAATTTCTTTTCTGTGATGACAGCCAGTGATCTGCAAATGTATTCTACAAAAGAGTAGGTGGGAGTCTTTATTTAGGTCTCAGGGGCCTGCTCAGACAGCCAATGACTAATTGGTTGTCCCAGTCTTCTGCCCCACCACTGTCCCACCACAGTGGTCCTTAACTGTCTTGTTGGCATTCACCATGAAAAATAAATTTTTATCATTACCATTTTATACACAAAAATATATGCCAGATAAAAATGTAAAAAATAATTACTATAAAATAAAGCATAGTAAACACAGAAGAGTATTTTCAAGAGTGACATAAGAAGAAAAAGGATGGTAACAAAATATGAATCCAGATGAAGAATAGGTTACTGTTTATTTTTCTGTTTTTCAACTTTTGGAAAGATTGAACATTTGCATAATAAATTTTTTAAGTAAAATAAAAGACCTATGATCAATGACAACTAAAACATGTAATAGCACCAGGGATATAGCTCAGTGGCACAATGCGTGCCTGGTAAGCATGAAGTTGTGAGTTCAATTGCCAGTACCAAAAAAAAAGAAAAAAAAAAGAAAGAAAAACCCCTAAATTAAAAAAAATAGTATCCTCACTTTCCAAGTTGCTTCCTAGTCTGACCTACATCTTGAGTTCTTTGAAACATCTTTGTTTAAAAGTCTTGTCAGGAGAAAAAAAATTTAAACTTCAAAAGCAACGTAATAGCCTAAACACAGTGGAAAGCAACAGTTATTCAATTCTTATAGAATATGTGTAAGATGACTTAATTTGACTGTTTCTAGGATCCATCTATTTAATTAGCATGATGTCTGAATTAATACAAATATTGAGGCCAAGAATACTTTTAAAATATTGTATTTGCATTGTCTAAAAAAAATAAAAAGAAATGCAATTAATATTAAAACTAAAAAGTTCTGAAAATGTTGTTTTCTCTACTTTTGTCTCTGTCTTTTGTGCATACTATGGCTGCCAAACCCTTCCATAAATCTCAAGTCTCTCACTAATGTACTTCAATATAGGCTCATTTCTTTTCATGCTATCTTCTTTATTGTCAACTTTTTTTTCTTCTATTACACTTTTTTTTCCGTTTTCAATGTCATCCTACCTTAAGTTTTTAAGTTAGGATTCTATAATTTCTTAAAATTAAGTCCTGTAACACACTTCCATAACAAAGAAAGTCAACCATCTAGTACATGAGGGACAGAGATAGTTTTTTTTCTCATGTTAACAAAACTTAGGTGAGTGGTCTAACTGGGTAAATCAGCTAGTCTCCATGTAGTCATTTAGTGATTCAGTTTTCTTTCACAATATGATGCTATATTTTTCCTAACATATTGTTGTCATCCATTGGTTGAGATTTCATTAATTTTTGTTGATGTTCTGTTAATTTTGGATTTCAGAAGATGTAAAGAACGTCAAAGAGGCATCTAAAGCCTATCAAATTAAGTGATAATATTTAACTTGTGAAAACAAGTTTACATGGTCACACATCAAATTCAAAAGAATCTGAGAAATGGGATGAAGCTATGTAGTTAGGCAAAATGGATGATTAACAAATAGCTTTGTTGAGTAACCGGAATATTGGCTTTCTGCTCATAACTCTTTAGTTTTAAAATCTTGAGTATTAGTATAATACTAGGTGTGTGTGTATCGGGAGTGTCTAGTATTGTGGATGTGAACAGACTTCTTTTGTCTAAGTTTCTCTTGTTATTTGTAAATGATTTTTATCAGCTCAGGTCAATAAACACTTCTTAATTATCTATCACATGCTGGATATAATGTTAAGTACCAACAAAACAAAGCCAAATAGGATATAGTTTTGGGGGGAGTTTTCCATTTAGCACTGAGGATATAAGAAGGTAGTATTTATTTATTTTTTTAAAAAATTATTTAAAGAGAAAAAACAAACAAAACAGAATAAAGAGTAGTAACAATACAGAATTCCAAGGAAAAAAGGAAAAGAACAAAAAAAACCCACTAAGAAATCATTACTTGATAAATTACATACTGACATCTTGGAAATAGTTGTTCAAATTACAAAGTTAAAACATGTAAAGTAGACATTCAAACAGTGAGACTGTCAACAGTTCTGCTCCATGATCTGACAAAAACAGTAATATGGTCATCCATTTTACACACTTAAACATACATGAAATTATATCAAAAGGGTAAAATTAAACACAACAAAACAGAACAAAGTGGATCACAAGAAAGCAATGTAAGAGACATAAAAAAAAAAACTAGACAATTAGAGATATTCACTCTCTATCTATCATACTGACTCTTGTTTTCTTCCAAGTAGTTGTCCATATTGTCACATCCAGGAATTCACATGAAACAACATAGTATGGAACTGATCTAAACAGGATGAGGAAGGCATTTCAGGTCTTCAAGACCAGACAATAGGGAAGCCAAGAATGGCTGTCATAGTGTCTCTTATTTTCTTCAAAACAGCTGTCCATACCTTCATATGTGTTGAATTTAAACAAGACAAAGCAAGCTAAAATCACTTTGAACATAGAATGATAGTATTACTGGATTTCACATCATGACATTATGGAATCAGCACTGGGTACTGTAGTGTCTCTTTTTCTTCAAAGTAGTTGTTCATTTCAACATGCGTTATATAGTTGGTTCTCATAAACTGTTTATAAGCTCTACAAATGCATGAGTCTCTACATGTATATCTATCCTTTCTGTATTAGAGGGGAAAACAAAACAAAGCAAGACAAAACAAAACAATTCCTAGAAAAGCATGAAGCAAAAAGTCATATGAAACCACAATATAAGGTGATCTACAATGGTTACCATGATGTCTCAGCAGTATATAACAACATTAATAAAAACAAAGCATTGGAGACATTATAAGACTTCAAAAGCAGGCAATAATCAAACCAGAGTGAGTATCTTAGTGAATCGTGTCATCTTCAGTGTAGTTGCCTACACTTTAGACTTGATGCTATCAATCATAACAGATTTGAATAAAATCAGTCAATACAAGATAGCACTCTAACAAACCAGATTCAAATAGGATCAGTCATAATAAGACAGTATAAATTATACAGGGCTTCAGATTGAGTTGATAGGAAATTAAGGATGATTACCACAATATGTCCTCTTATTTTGGGGATAGCTGACCGTGTCCTCAAGTCTAGTATAAATAGACAAACTGGAACAGTATGCAATCCATCCAAGCAGAGTGATGAGAATAATGTGGATTTTAAATCTGGTTACCCTATTAACAATATCCTCTGCCTGCCATTTTTAGACAATTCTTCCCCTTTTACTCCCATAGGGTACACAGCTTATTTTGGGTCCCACTGCCTCCCTATACAGAGCATCTCAATGGACCCTATCTCCTGATCTACTCTGCCTGTGTTTCTCTCTGTTAATATTTCAAGGCCATCTTTACTAGAGATTACAGCCAATCTTCTCTGCCTCATTTCTGCTATTCTATTTTTCTGCCATTGGTTGTCTATTTTTCTCTTTCATTCCACTGTCTGCCCCGTTCATTGAAGCCTCTCTGCCACTGTTCCTGAAATGCTTGTATTCTTTTTCTCTCTCTCTAAAATGTTCTTCAGTATATTTTATAGGGTTGGACTGGTGGTCACAAATTCTCCCAGTTCCTCTTTGTCATGGAAGCATCTTGTTTCTCCATTAATTTCTAGAGAGAGTTTTGCAGGATACATCAATCTGGGCTGGAGGTTGTTCTCCTTCAGCGCTTGAATTATTTTACTCCAAGCTCATCTTGACTTGATGGTCTGTGTCAAGAAGCCTGCCTTGATTTTGATGGGTTTTCCTTTATAGGTGATCTGTTTCTTTTCTCTGATGGCTTTTAATATTCTATTCTTATATTGAATTTCTGGGATCTTGATTATTATGTGTCTGGGTGTAGCTCTGTTTTGGTTGTAGGTGGCTGGAGTTCTGCATGCTTCGTACATCTGCATATCATTTTCTTTTTCTATATTTGGGAAGTTTTCCTTAATAATTTCTGTGGATAGCCTTTGCAGTTCCTTCGTTTTGACTCCTGTTTCTTCATTCACATGCTTTATTCTTATAGATCTTTATTCTTATAGATCCTCTTGTCATCCTCTAGCCTTCCTATTGTTACTGCCTACTCCCTTGTTATTTTTAAGAGATCTTACCTTTCATGATCACACATTGCAAGCCTATGTTCAATTTTTGATAGCCTATCTTTGGTTTCTTTCAAGGAGTTTTGGCAACTTTCTATGGAGTCTTTAGTTTGCTGGTAATCTCTTTGAATCTGCTTCATGAATTCTAGGTTTTCTTTATATTCTTCATTGAATGTTTCTCTCTTTGTGTTCCTCCATTCTACTGTGTCTTCTTGAGAGGTGCCCAGCCTTTCTTTTATTAATCTACTTATCTCTTTTTTAACTTGAATTAATATTTCAGTTTTGATCTCATTTACGAGGTCCCAAAGATATCTCTTTATGTCTGCTGATGCTGTGTTTGATGTTGCATGTTTGCTGCCCTCGATCTCTTTTGTATTTACCTCTCCTGGATCAATATTCTCAGGGTTGGGGGCTGGCGACTTTTTCTTATTTCTCTGTCTCATCATGTTTTTGGTTCCTTCCATACAAGTGTATAGTATAATTCCCAGCCCCTTTTCTTGTTGGTTAGGGTTCTTCTGGAACATGCAGGCTAGGGGCTTCTGCCTTCTGCAGTCCACTATCAGAGACTGAAGTGCAAGCAAGGGCAGTGTATGCTGGCTCCTCCCCTCCAGGCCAGTCAACCTTCGCAGGCCTTCACTGCGTCAGCACATGCCGCACTTAGGGAATTGGTTTGTGATGACCCACTGGGTCCTGGCCAGGGCAGGGCCCAATCCAAGCAGATCCCACCAATCCACTCCACGAGGCAAGCAACCAACTGAAGCCACTTCCTTACAGATTTAGGGCTGTCCTGCCCAAATCCAACATGTTGTTCAGTTGGTTGTCCGTTTCCCATGGGAGGGTCTTATTCCCATCACTCACTGTGTGGTGATGCTGGTCCCCGAGAATTGCTGGGCTCCCCAACCTCTGACTTCAGTGTGGTTGTGGTGTGAATTCACGGTGCCTCTGGGTGGGTTGTGTGTATGGCCGGTTCTGGGCAAGTTGTGCACAGGGTGGTTCTGCTCCATGCTCGGGACTGCTCAAACCAGTCGCATCAGCTTGGGTTCGGTCACTCATGTCGATTTTGTGCACAAATTCAGGTGGCTCGGTGAGAGCGCTGTGCTCACTGATCTTAACTTCTCTAATGGTAGTTCCGGGACCTCATATTTGAGCAGTTTCTTTCACTTCAGTTTCTTCCTGGGTTGAGAGAATCCATCTCCCTCTTTTTGGTTCTCTCCCCGGTGTTCTATTCTGCCATTTGAGCTGTCTGTCTCAGAGAGGCTCCATATCCTGCTACCTACTGGTCCACCATCTTTTCACCTTCCCAAAGGTAGTATTTAATCTTTGGATATTCCCAAAGGCAATAGCCCTGAATTTACAAAGATTTCAGTTTATATAGCATTTAGAAGTTTGTTTTTTTTTTTACAAAATGTCACATTTTTGATTACATACATTTATTTATATATTGACAGGCAGGCTAGACTTACACAGATTTGTTGAATCAAAGGAATTGTTTATAATAATATAGAAACATTCAGGGAGCAAGGGAAGGGGGCTCTTACAGAAGGTATCCTGACTATCCCAAGGTGCAAGGTACAGACAATTATTCTGACTCAGAGTTGTGCAGCTGGTCTTTAGACACTATCAAGGTCAACTGAATTCAGCAGAAGCAGCAAAAACTTGGTTAGAGAACTCTAATTGTTTTCTAATTTGTATTATGAGATACCTATAGGTTCGCTATTTTTAAAATGTGTTTTTACATTATAACTGTACTCGAACAGGGCTGTGGATATAGCCCAGTGGCACAGCGCCTGACCAGCAAGCCCAATGTGGTGAGTTTAATCACTGGTACCAAAAAACAAAACAAAACAAAAACAAACAAAAAACCCAGAGAGAATAATTGTACCCTAACAGTATGTCATCTTCAGTGCAGTAATTGAGCAACATTGTCACATGACAAAAGTCAAGCCAGTCAGAATGCTGCTCCCCTGGTGATCTTTTTCACAATTGATCTGGGGAAAAGATACTCTTTTTTTCCCTGTTACAAAGCTCTGGAGATGTGTACTAAGGGGAGCAAATAGCCCTGTCCCCTGCCCTGTACAAAGAAGGAAATATAACCTGCAGAGAACCAGAAATAAAAGGCAGCAACAGCTACCTGAAAGATTATTAGTTTTAATTCTTATCATGCCTAAAGATGGTTTCCACATGTGGGCCAATAAAATTTCCATATGAAGTGGATTCCTAATAATTTACAATCAAAATAACATAATTAATTCTATTGGGGCTACAGGGCTACTCCTTTCCACTTAGCTGAACCTGGGCAACACCCTAGGACCAACGCCCTGATTTTTGTCTTTAAAGCAGAGGCAAAGATAAGAAAAACAAAGACCTCCTCAGCCTGCCCTGGAAAGTTCCAAAATCCCCAAACAACATCTGCATGCCAAATACTCCTGTATTACCTACAGTAACCTTTCTTCACAGGAGCTCACTGACACTTCAAGCATACTGACTGCATCTCATAATCCAGTTGATATAGGGGAAATGCCAGATGTCAGATACACAGTTCCTGTTCCTCAAGGTTGAAGAATTAATTCTATGTAAGTACTGCAAACTAACTGATTGTGCCACTGTAGCTCCCAAAGAATGAATTTTAAGGAACAATAGAGGTTAAGAGTAGGCAAATTTATTGGAGAAAGGAATGGGGATGAGGAATGCTTCCTCAGAGACAGGAGGGGGTCTTGAATGGGTTGCCAATGAGCCACTTCTCAAAGGAAGTTTTATAGAGTAAAATCATTAAGTGGCTACAACATGAGTCAAAATTATGATCAACCAGCTTTCTTTCCTTCCTCTTGTTGCTTTTGCTGTCTTCCACAGCCATAAACTGTAGCCCCTCTGCAATGTGCCACCCTGCCTTGGAGCCAGCTGATTATGGACTGAAACTTCTACAAACTAGCTCATTTAAACTTAAGATTTTTTTCAAGATCTATTATTTTAAAAATTCCATAAATGAAAAAGTTTTCTGGCACAATAGAGAAGCAAAAGTACAAAAAGAACAGGTTTATTGGGGTGAGGACATGGGAAGGAACACACAACCCATGGCAGCTGGGCCTTCTCCTTTCGACCAGAATACGGGGGATATGGAACATATGAACATTTGAGCGGGGGTGGCGGGGTGGAGGGGTGGGGGGTGCTTAGGGTGGGCATCGATGACACACAGGAGCTGATTGGAATTTTCTTCCCATGCAAACAGGAAGAGGAGTTGCAATTAAAGCTGAGGAAGAAGCAGAAAGTGGTAAGCATTCTTGCTTTGGCCTTCCGCCACATTAGACCACCGCCATAACCATACCGCAATTTATTCTAGGGCCAAACTCTTTCAATAAACATTATTTTTGTACTCCAAGAAAGGCAAATTAAACATCAAACAGGATAAAAACGGTATTTCAAAATTCTAGAATGTAATTCGTGAATCTAGCCAGACATGCAGCAGAATGAATTTCCTGTCCCCCCGGGTTTCTTGAGCTTCATCCAGTTGCCCTTGTCTCAGAGAAAGTTCTGTCAATGCTGTCAGCAGTTGCTGCTATTAGACAACTAGGGGAGCACCCAAAGCACGAGGTAGTGGGTAACATTTCTGTTATGAAGGTCCAGCCAACTCCTTTACCCTTTGGAAAACAAGAAGACAAATGCCTAGTACAAGCTCAGGACCTATAAGCAGGAACAAAGTAGACATCCCAAATAAAATGTTGCAATTTCAAAGCAGAGAATTATATAGCACAATCTTTGGTTTTCGGAAAGATGTAACATTGGTCTCCTATATGGCAAAGCAAAACAAACTGGTACTGCTGATGTCAAGATTTCATCATAAGGGAAATATTGATAGGGAAACCTCAACAAAACAGAAGCCTGAGATGGAAACATTTGTACAACAAAAGTTGTGTGGAGTATGGAACAGATGCTTTTATTTCCCCTTTAGTTTTTTGAGATACTGTCTCTGTGTAATGCAGGCAGACCTAGAACTTACTATGTAGCTTAGGCTGGCCTCAAACTTGTGGTAGTCCTCCTGTCTCAGCTTCTTGAGTACTGGGATTATAGTTGTGCACAACAATGCCTGGCAGAAATACATCCTTTTGATGAGTTATGCAGCAAATATAATGTTACTTGAAACACAAAACATTAACCAATAGTTTTGTTTTACTTGATCCTAAACATGTGTGGCATAGTTACACAGTTTATAAGAAAATAACAAGTGCAAATTTTCTTAGAGGATTGGGACTGAAACTCATAAGAGATCATTTCCAGCAGAGAAAAAAAATGTTTCTGCCCAGGGAACCATGCAAAAAAATTGTGTAGTGCACTGGTGAGCTAACAGATGAACAGGTAGACACAGCATCCCAAAGATCTACTACAACAACAGGGAAACAAAACAGAGGTCAACTATGCCCTTACAAGAAAGGACAGGAAAACAAAACATATGTACTATTAGGGTAAGTGATACTTGTGTATGGAACATGCAGTTGTCTTGTGGAAGACTGCCTTGGGTTTCACAGTTCAAGCAAGGCTTTTTTCTGGGGTAGAGTTCTATTAATATTTTCTTTGTAGTTCAAAATTTTATTTGTGTTGTTCTTTTGTGACTTAGTAAACAAAAAAAGATGATGTTGAAAATTTTGAAGATGAAAATTTTGAGTGTTTTAAATAAACAATAAATATTAGAAATTCAAACAAAAACTATGATCAACCAATAAGATTACAAGTATTATTGATTAGATTATGTTAGTCCAAAGATAGCAATGGCATATGGATGATATTAACCTTGGTCTTGTCTTTAGTCTTAGTCTTTTTTTGTTTTGTTTTGTTTTGTTTTGAGACATAGTTTCAGTATCTAGCCCAGGCTGGCCTTGAACTCATCATGTAGGCAAGCCTGCCTCAAAACCACAGCAATCCTTCTGCCTCAGCCTCCCAAGTGCTGGGATTACTGCATGCACAACCATTCCCAGTTAGTTTTAGTCATAGTAGTGTTACTCTTTGTCTTAGTATTTGGACCCACTGAGATATCAAATCAATGATATCTCATTGGAAAATCTCAAAGGGGTGATATCAGTAATCTCAAACTTCCATTTATCCCTTAGAGAAGTATGCAATCTGGTCATGGTGACTTTAATTTTCTTCAGATGAGCCTCCAGCCAAAGTTTCCATCTTCTGCATTGACTTCCTTGAGGACCCAGCCTGTGCTGGCTGTCTACAATATTTCCACCTAACTTAGCTGTGTGTAATACAATTATAACAGAGTGAATTATGAGAAAGGACATGCACAACAGATACAGCTAATATGACTCAATGCCTGTCAATCGTGTTGTCAGTCATACTCTGGAAGACCCAGTGGGAGCCTCCCTTGACCCCATGCACCTGCATGCTCAGGCCATGTTCCTTTCACAGGCACAAACCTGCTCACTTTGAGTATACTATCATCGAACTAAACTTTGCTGCTGTTAGCTTAGTGTCTCATGCCAAGTCCAATTCTCTGTACATCATGCAAAAGTCCCTAGGAACCCTCTGGGACTCTATTACACATAGTAACAAAAGGAGCCCCAAATAATTTAATAATGGATATAAACATGGCATAACATTTTTAAGGTTTCCATAAGAACAAAATTGTTTCTATCTGGAAGTAAAGGCAAAATGAAAATGGAAAAAATGAATATGAATAACAGAAATAATTGTATATACACAAAAAGCACAACAGAACGCAGTCTATTTCAAATCTGATAATTCACCAAAAACCATTTAAGAAAGAAAATAATGTAAGTTAGTCTCTTAGAGTTTTAAAGAAAAATTTAATTTTAAATGAAGTGTAAGAGCCTACTAATCTTGTCTCTTAAGTACTAAATTCTATTTTTATAGTGTTAAGAAGTGATTCAGTTCTACATTTTGATCTTTTTTTAAAAATACTATTATGATAGTTGAAGCAAAACAGATGAGAAAAAAACACATGTTAAATTTCAATTCCTCACCCTAAATTAACTGGATCAGTCATGTGTTAAATATAATATTGTGCTAAAATGAAAAACATACTTTGATTTAGAGATAAATACTGTATAGGCAGAAATTGCAAAGATAAACATCAAATTTTGAAACAAAGAGGGACCTTTGCTGTAGCTTTCAAAAAGTAATTTGTTTCTCTTTCTTGTGCTACTTTTTGTCTTGTCATGAAAATTCAGATATTCTCCTTTGCTATTTTTTTTATGGAACAGCTTACTAATCCTCCAGTTCTGCCTCCACAATACTCTGTTCTTCCTACAGAGCATGGATTGATGAAACTTAGCCTGGTCATCTACCACCAAACTATGAATGTTCACACATGAAAAATCTCAGGTCAGTAGCAATTTTGCAAAATTCTATACTTTGTCCTGTGTGCTGTTTAAAAATAGCTCTCTCTAATAGTATTGTTTAGAAAATGGAAAGGTCTAATCACTACAAAGGAATAAGTCTTTTATTTTGAGGAATCTGATTTTTTGATTCATTATATATACTAGTTATTACTCCTTTGAGGAACAGCTGGCAAAATTGTTTCCCATTCTGTAGGTTTTCTTTTTACTCTGTTGGTTGTTTCTTTTGTTGTGCAGAAGCTATTTAATTTGATATGGTCTAATTTGTTGACTCTGGCTATTATTTTATTTCTGTTCAGAAAGTCCTTTCCTATGATTCTGAATTCAAGAGTTGCACCTATTTTATCTTTCCATGGAGAATTTTCAAAAAATTAAAAGTAGAAATTCTCTTTCATCCAGCTATTCCCATTCTAGGTATCTTCTTGAAAGAATTAAAGACATATTACAGTGATGCATGCATACCGTGTTTATAGTAGCATAATTTATAATAGCTAAATCTTGGAAACAGACTATATGCTTATTAACAGACGTGTAGCTAAGGAACATGTATTTGCATACCATGGAGTACTACTGTGCTATAAAGAAAGATAAATGAGTCATTGTGGCAAAATTAATCCACCTTGAGACCATAATGTTACATAAATCAAACACAGAAGTTTAAATATTATATGGTTTCTTCTTATGATAAACTTAAATTACACATAAAGAGCAAAATAAGAGATAAATAATAAGACATAGGTAAATAGACATTTCTCAAAGGGAAAAAAGATCAAGAGTAGGGGAAGAAGGGAAGGTAAAGAGATGAAAAATGGAATTTCAAGGTGTTATATACATGTACCAGCTTCACCCAAAGAATGTAAACACTATGAGAAGCAAAGATGTAATAAAACAACAAACAAACAAATTAAACAAAGGAAAGAACTAGCATCAAAATAATGTCTGGGATGTTGTTGGACGGGATCCTGGAAGTTTTCCAAAGTGCTGATGAAGAAGAGAAACTCACCCTTCCCTGAAGAATTAAATTGCACACTTGCTGACTTGCATAGCCGAAAAAGAATTTTCAGGAGCTGGGGATTTAGCTCAGCGTCATAAGTGCCTGCCTTGCAAGGGTGTGGTCATGAGTTCAATCCCTGGTACAAAAAAAAAAAGAATTTTCAAATCCTGTCAGAAACAGTCATAAAGGGACAATAAAGGGGCATATGACAGAAATTTAAAAGTATATACACAAAGAAATAGAATGAATTCTGCCAGAAGATAGAGGTGCACTACAATTTGGAGCTGGGAATATTTATGTGATTTTGAGGTGGAAATCTTTGGATTTTGTGAAACTATAGGAAGTTGCATCTTGAGTCTTGAAGAAAAGGTGGTTTACACACAGAAAATAATGCACAGTTGCAAATACAAAGAGAATGGTTGAATCATTTATTGGCAAAAAGGAATTGCTCAGCCTTATTTTTGGGGGTGGGGAGGAAAACAAAAATTAAACTAGACTTGTGTCTTGAAATCACGGTTTTCATTTTAAAAATTATGATTTTCATTGTCTCCTTTACATCGGTCTTTATTTTTTCTATTCTACATCATGCAATACAATATACAGCTTTTGAATTCTTCCTGGCTTCTGTTTGAGCCTCAGCCCTCACCTCTCCCTGCCCTCTATACCTTGTTACCTCCAGTGACACTACAATTCTTTCAGTTCCTCAGATTTTTTAATGGATTGGGGTTCATTGCGTGTTTCTTTGCTTGCCCCACCTTCAGATGTCAGCCCTGCTGCTGCATCCCACAGGTGACCTCTCTCACTGTTCAGGTCAGGTTTGTTGGCTTTGTTTACAACACTTATACCTGGAAAACACCACCTGTGCCCTTTTGTTGCTGTACCTCCATGCCCAATATGGATCTGATACAACAACCATCTGTTAAATACACAAGTTAACATTCCATTAACCAAGTAGTTGCAAAAGGCACTAAATGAATACAGGAAATCAACATCACAATTCAATCAAGACTCTCCTTAAAAGAACTGTTGACTGAAAGATTTTTATTCTCATGATTTAGTAACCACATTCCACAGAGCAGGGTGAGTTTACAATTTTCATTCAGGTCACTGGGTGGTAGAAAAAATAATTAACATAAATAATATATAATAATTATTTGCTTTAACAAAGAAAGTAAATACAGTTCATCATATTACCCAAATTATTTTTAAGTAACTTTGTATGGTACTTAAAATATGTATAAAGTTCTAATAGTAACTGGTACTCAAAAGAAAACATGGATAAAATGATACTGCAACTCATAAGAGATCTTAAAAAATATCCAGAAGTGTTATTTTATTTCTTGGAGCACTGACTATAAATAATTTGACTAAATTAAAAATCCAGTTTACATTTCAAACATGTATATGTATTTGTTTTAGTTATTTTTTTGTTGTAAATAACGTTATAGACTAGATATGTAATTTTTTAATGTCTATATAAATTCATTGTCAGGTCTAAGATTGGTGGGTCACATGTTGAATGTAAGAGACAGAGAACTCAAGAGAAACTTAGCCAAACTGATTTTTGTAGCAGAGTCACTCTTAAGATAACCCATTAATCCCATGTGCTGCTTAGAAGAATGTATTGTGCTGTTTTTGAATGGACTACTCTGCGGCTATCTATTAAGTCCATTTGTTCAAAGGTTTGGTTCAACTCTTATATTTCTTTGTTCATTTTATTATCTTTTTTTGTCTAGTTGATCTGTTCATTTGTAACAGTGGGTTTTTGAGGTCTCCCATTACAACTGTATTGGTGTTTATCTGATTTTTCATGTCTATTAGTATTTGTTTTAAGAAATTGGGTGTGCTGATATTTGGTGGATATATTTTGTTTGTTTGTTTTTTGTTTTTCTTTTTGAGACAGGGTCTCAAACTTGCAACAATTCTGCCTCAGCCTTCTAAGTTCTGGGATTACAGGCCTGTGCCACTGCACCCGGAATGGTGCATATATGTTTATAATTGTTATCTCTTCTTTATTAATTGTTCTGTTAATCATTGTGTAGTGGCATTTTTTGTCTCTTCTCATCAGTCTTGGGTTGAAGTGTACTTTATCTAAAATTAGGATAGCTACTTCCTACTTCTTTCTCAGTTTCTGTTGCATGAATATAGTTTTCCAGAGTTTGAATTTTAATGTGTGATTTTCCTTTTGAATTAAATGAATGTATTTCTTGTATATTGCATATTGTTGTGTTTTGATTCTTGATCCATTTTTTCAGTCTGTGTGTTGTTGCATGATTGACAGGAATCTGGCACTCTGACAACTTTATTTGTGGTTGGGAAGTAAAGTGTGCAGAAGGTGGATGACCTGGGGAATAAACTTTCTTTTGTTCCTAGAGGAATGATAGAGAACAGAAGGTCAGGAAGAGGTCAAGAGGTGTGGTGTACTCCTTAGAACTGACACAGGATGCAGAAATTGCTGTTCATGGTCTGTCAGTTTGTATTAAGTTTCAAAAGAAAATAAGGTCTTCTTTGATTTCTTCCTAGTCATGCATGATAATGGGGCTCAAGATCCTTGCTGGGTTCAGGGACACACCAGTTCTCAGATCAGTGAATCTGATATGTAAACAAGACCACAGCTGTAGGCCATGTTAAATAGAGCAAAACTACCTCTGTTGTACATGTATCTAATTAACTGAAAGTTTTTAGGAAATTCTTAGTACTGTCTAGCTCAAACATATATAAAGGTGACAATTCAAAGGTTAAATCTTTTGATTTAAAACATTTCTTGTATAGTCTATATAATAAGCAGTTTATGCTAGTCATCTCACCTAATCTTCACAACACTGTGTTGAGGTACGTATTAGTCATTCATTAGGTAACTGATGTTCAGAAAGGTGAAGTGACCTGCTCATTATTGCACAATGAATAATGGCAGGTTAGGATTTCAAATCCACACTACTAATCACTCTGTACAGCCTGTGATGTTCATGCTTTCTGTAATCAAAGACTGTTTAGTCATTATATAATTGCTCATAGTGCTTTTTTATTCATGTCTAGAAATGGCAAACTGGTGTTGGTTTCAAGAACCACTCAACTTTGGTTGCTTTGAATAACTGTGCAAGTAAAATTCTATGTATGATGATATTGTTTTCTGAGCAATTCATGGGATCTGGAAAGATACGGAAACAGAACTTTCAGAGGTGGGACAAGTTTTTGTTTTATTGAAGGCTATTGATTTAGCATAGGCAACTCATAATAAAAAGTTATTTAAACTAATTTTAGTTTACTTGAATTTGGCAGAAATGGAAGAAGTGTTGAAAAAAGCAAAGTAAATTGAATGGACCAGAGAAACAAAAACTTTTCAGAAAGAAGTACTGAGTAAGTATTATGTATGCAGTAAGTTGGTACTGACAACAAAGAGGCTCAGTACTGTGACTATTTGAGACAGATGCATGGAGCCAGAGAATATGACAGGAGAAATGTGGCAGAAGTGGCTTCCAAGAGCTTCTCAGGCCTTGTAACTCACATGAGGTTACTGGCAACCCAAGGACAGCAGTGACCCACCGCCATTGACAACAGCATCGCCACTCACTCTCCCAGGGCCTTGTTACGTGCCAGGACCCCTTCTGCAATGTTGACTCTTTTAACACTACCACTACAAGTGCTAGAAAAGATTACTGTCCCTATTGCAAAACAGGAAATGGAAGTAGGACAGATTAATTCATGCAATGTCTTCACATTAGAAGCACAAGTGTCTCTATTTGCAAAGCCCAGATTAGCTCCAGCTAGCCTTTCTCATGCCACACAGAAAACCAGGGAAGTGGAAACTGCTTCATTGTTAAATCTCCTTAGTGTTGGTTCCTGCTTTTTACTTGGTTTCATAATAATATTCCCAGTGCCTTTAAACCTACACATATATTAATATTCTTAATATATTATATACACAGAGACTTGTTACAATCATTGCCACACTGAGTCTTGCCAAACCAGATGTGCATATAAATTATCATACAATAGAATTTTAGTGATATTGAGTTCTGAGTATCAGAGAATACTCGTCCTCAAAGTTAGGCCCTATGTAGAAAATCTAGATGACTTTGGATATGGTGGTGATTTTTTTATGTAGAGCAGCAAAAGCATGACTCATGGGAAGATAATTGATAAGGCAGATTTTATTTAAATCAGAAACTTCTCTGTGAAAGACAATGTGGAAAGACAGAAAAGAAAAGCTTCAGAATGAGAGGCCATATTTGCAAGTACTTATTTCATAAAAGATTGCTATCACAATTTTACAGAAAACTGAAAACTTTAAAAACCAGAAAATGAACAACTGAGGCCAGGATGTGGCTCAGCAGCACAGTGCATTTCTGATACAAAACAAAACAAAACAGAACAAAACAAAACAAAACAAAACAAAGTAAAAACAAGACAACTCATTTTAAAACAGGGTAAAAGACCTAAATAGACAGTTTACCAAAAAAGATATCCAGATGGCAAGTAAGCATATGAGAGATGTTAACATATGGCCTGAGGGAATTGCAAATCAAAACAATGAGAAGACACTACCTTTCAGAGTGGCTAAAATCCCAAATACTGACCATACCAAATGCGAGGAGGACGTAGGACAATGGGGGGATTTCATTTATCTTGGTAAAAATGCAAAGTGGGGCAACCTCTTTGAAAGTCAGTTTGGTGGTTTCTTATAAAGTTAAACATAGTTTGACTGTTAGACCCAATGTTTATACTCCTTACTATTTACCCAAATGACTGAAAAACTTACATCCACACATGAATCTGTATATAAATGTTTATGGCAGTTGTATCCATAATTGACAAAAGCTGGAAGCAACCATAATGTTCTTCAGTAGATGAATATATAAACTATAATACATCCAGAAATTGAAATATTACTTAGCACTGTTAAGAAATGAGCTATCACATTAGGCAAAAACACAAAAGAAACTTAAATTGTATATCATTAAGTGAAAGAAGCCATTATGAAAACATTACATCCTGTATGAGCCTAGCTGTTTCATGTTCTGGAAAAATGAAAACTATACAGATAGGAAAAAGTTCAGTGATTGCCAGGGATTGCTGGGTGGCATGATTGGGTAGATGGTGCACATATACTGACTGCATTGTAGACGGTGAAAGTATTATGCATGATGCTTTAATGGAGAATATAGTGTCAGAACTTATAGAATGTTCAGCACCAAGACTGAACCATCCTACATACTATGCACTTGACAGATATAACAAATGGACCATTCTAGTGGGGAATGTTGGTAATATGAGAGGTTGTGCTTATGTGGGGGCAAGGGAACTCTAGTTTCTGCTCAACTTTGTTTTGAATTTAAAACAGCTATAAACTAGGGCCAGTGATATAGTTCAGCCTCAGCACTTGTCTGGCAAGCACAAGGTCCTAAGTTCAATTCCTGGTACTAGAAACAAAACTAAACTAAACTAAACTAAACTAAACTAAACTAAAAATGTTAGGTTTTTGGTGCAATAAGATATAAAATAAATATAGCCTTCATTCCAAGGACGTGGAGAGAAGTCCACGACTATAGACAGCCTGGCATACTCTGACCAGAACATGTGGCATACGATACACATATAACCTTCGACCGGGGGTGGTGCTTAGGGTGGGCATTGATGACGCACAAGTTACTGATTTGGACTCCTTTTTGCTCCACTGGGAAAGGAAGTTGTCACAGGGGAAGGAGGAGGTGACCTCAAGGTAAACATGCTGTTAGGTCCTGCCTCTCAGCTATTTGGTCCTGCCTCCCACTGCAGCTTATTTTAGGGCAAAAATCTTTCATTCCCATCTTTTTATTGTTAGGAAAAGGGCAAAGTCTCTCTCTTACTACCTCCTCCTGAAATGTGGTGCCATATTGGGGCTTAGGAAGGTTGACAGGATGATGGTTGATGCCCATGTAGAAGCTGGTACCAGGTGTTTCAGCAAGGACAACTTCATCACTGGTGCATGCCCGCATCTTAGAATGGAAAAACAAAGAGACAGGGTGCTATGAGGAGGAAGGCCATTATATTTAAAGACCCAGGGGAGGTAGAAGGAAAAGTGCCTTTGATTTAAATATGCCATTTTATTAGGACCATAGTGAGGTAGAATTCTGAAAAATAAGTGTGGGGTTAAGAGGAATGAGGTTGTGAGAGGTATTTATTTTCCAATCTTAAAGGATAAAAATGAAAAGTGTAGGTAGGTAGTGCTTGTCTCTGGTCCAGGAGTTGAGCTGGAAATAATAAAATGGGTGGAGAGAGCCATGGCTATGTCACTATATGGGAGATATGAGCTCAGGCCCTCAGGGATCTCACGTTTGACTAAACAGCTGAGGGTAGAGAGAACTAAGACAGTTGTCATATAGAACAGCATGAAGGAATGGATAAAAAAGTTGTGGCATTTTTATACAATGGAGTACTATTCAGCTATGAAGAATGATCACATTGAGATATTTATAAATAAATGGACACAACTTGAGACCATACTCATAAGCGAAATAAACCAAACTCACATGTGTAAATACTGTATAGTCTCCCTAGTATGAGAGTTGGTAAGAGTATATAAGATTTTATGGTAATCATGATTTCCCATTTCATTGCTTCAAAGCCTTTCAATGTTTTCATTCATCAGTTGGAATAGTTTTAATCTGTTTTGTTTGACTTTATTATGCATGATGGTATGAACAGCTGTTTTGAAGAAAACAAACATTATGGCAGCCATTGCTGATTTAATATCATCTTGCTTAGAAGTCCTACCATGCTTCTATTCTGCCATTACCATTGGATCTATCATGTTGTGTCTTATTGGGATTTTAGTATATGTGATAGTATAATCAAATTTTTTTATTGAAAATGAGATATTATAGTAGCCATTGATCATTCTCCGTTATTTGGCTCAGAATGTCCTGTAATTCTTTCATTCTTTTGAATGGTTTTATACTATTTTGGTATGTTTGATATTATTGTATTTGAACCTATGCTCAACTATAGCAGAGAAAGAGATATTTTGATAACTACTGTTAATGTCCGGTTGTCTTATTGTAAAGTGCTGTGTACTTATGTTGTTCTGTTCTGATCTGTTTTGTTCTGCCCTCTTTTGTTTTATTCTCTTTAAAATAAAAAAAAAGAACAACCTGAACATGATCTTACGCATGATGTGGGAGTTTTTAGGAAAGACTGTCAAGAGTCCTGTTGTAAAAAAGATAATTAATAGAATGTAAGGAATTAGGAACCAAATTGGATAACAAAACATGACTTAGCCTGAGAGTTGCAGCTGTGAGGACTTGGTGAGATGGAGATGACCACTCAGGATGGTTAGATTCAGGGTTGGGAGGGCACTGCTTAGCTTGCATGATGTGGAACCAGGATGGGAGTCCAGTGACTTTGACCACTGCTGGGGTTGCCAAGAAGACCAGGTAGGGGCCACTCCACCTTGGTTGTAGTCCTTGGGTGATTTCCTGTAAAAGGACTTTAGTAACTATATCAGCAGTCTCCCTTGTTGTAGGAAAGGCTTTTATCTATCCTGAAAAAGTACAAACAAAGGTGAGAAGATATTTGAGAGTTTTGTGGAGGGGCATGTGTGTAAAATCTACCTGCCAGTCCTGACCAAGGATCTGTCCGTGAAATTGATGAATAGGAAAGGAATAGGGTAGTATGTGTCCCTGAGGAGAGGTTTTACTACAGAGATGAAAGGTCTAAGTTGTAGAG
The DNA here is from genome assembly GCA_004027295.1 of Dolichotis patagonum. Classification (NCBI taxonomy): domain Eukaryota; kingdom Metazoa; phylum Chordata; class Mammalia; order Rodentia; family Caviidae; genus Dolichotis; species Dolichotis patagonum. The sequence goes on along the minus strand of PVJX010001035.1, from coordinate 17,252 downwards.
ATCTCGGAGTGTCCGGGTCAGTTTACATAAACACAAAGGAATCCTGACAATTAGGGTGTAAAAAAGGCATCTTTAACATCTACGACTGTAAAGTGAGTAGTGGAGGGAGAGATATGAGAAAGCATGGTATAAGGGTTTGGCACCACTGGGTAGATTGGGGTAACAACATTATTGATTACTCTAAGGTCTTGCATTAGATGATAAGACCCATCAGGTTTGAGTACCAGGAGAATGGGAGTATTATAGGGTGAACGGGTAGGTTTAAGAAAACTATTGTCTAAAAGGTGCTTGATTATAGGTTTAAATCCCTATAAATGTTTGGGAGCTATGGGATATTGGGAAATGCAAGGAAAAATTGAAGGATCCCCATGATGAATTAAAATAAGCATGGCATGGGTAGCGTGGGTGGGATCAACCAGAGAAGAAAATCTTTACCTAAAAGGGGTGTGGGACATATTGGAATTACTAGGAAGCTATGGGTAAAGAAGAGAGTCTGGAATCTGCATGGAATAGGCCCTGTTTTCAAAGGCTGCATAGGTTGGCCATCAACACCCACTACAGAGACTGAGGACTTAATACAATGCTGAAAACTCAGGAAGAACCCTATATATGGCCTCTATGTCCACAAGTACAGAGAATGTCTTACTTGAGACCTCCAGTGGGACTTGGGGCTCTGAGAAGGATATCTTAATGGGGGGCTGTAGACCCCGAGTCCCATCAGTCTTCAGCAGCAAGTCCAAGTAGATCAGTCAGTGATGAATCTGGTGGTGATATCTCCTGTGAGGGCAAGGAGTTAGAGGATGGCTTACCCGCTCTCTGGCGGCTAGGACAGTCACTCTTCCAATGGCCCTTGAAATTGCAATAGGGGCAAGGCCCCAGAGGAACACCAGGGTTGGGGCTCTCTCTTGCCCAGTGTCTTTTTTTGTTGCACTTGAAGCATGGTCAGGGAGGGGTTTGGGCAGCTCTGCTTTGTCTTGGTTTACCTGTCTCAGAGCTCCAAGTGTCACTGCTAAAAGAGTAGAATGTTATTTTTCCTTTTGATTTTTATCTCTGTTGTTGAAAACATGAAAATCCATATTAAGAAGGCCTCTCTGTGGTGTTTGAGGGCCAAATTTAGCCTTTTGTCTTGAGATCTGGCCCACAGAGGAAGGTAACTGTCTCCTCCACAGTTACAAAACATCTGGTTTTTATCTTGAGTAGATGTACAGTTTTAAGTCTAAAGGAGATAAAGGCAAACAATTAAGTATGCAGGAGTCAAATAATAGAATCAACAGGGTATTTATGAGTATAATTTTAGTAATGGCTTCCCATAAGGAGGATAAGGATAAGGTCCAGGGAATTTTAGAAATTGACATGTCATTTACTTGTCATACACACATTTAGGCTTTACAATTGTTTAAGTACCTCCTGTGCTGTTAGAGTGTCTAGTGTCATCTGATTTTTGGAGGATAACCTGTTTAATTAATTTTACCTTTTTATTTAGGAGAGAGAGATCAGCTGCAGTGTCATTTAAGGCTTGTTGAATATAGTTAATTATGGCCAAGTATGCGTCATACAACCTTTTTCTGGAAAATATCTGGTGGATCCCAGCAAAAGGAAACCAAAAGGAATTTATAATTATCTCTTAATTTTAGTTGCTGAACATCCACAAGATTGATAACAGTAAGGTGCAGTAGAGGCAGTAAGCTTAACATACAACATTAAATGGAACTATGACTTTGTATTAACCATAGGTGTCTTTAACATTTGAGCACTGAAGAAACTTGCAACATCTTTGGACTGCTCACTATTTAAGTATCTCTAAGTACAACATATATTGTTTGATTGGTGACCTCGTGTTGGTCCGACCTGAATCTCCTGACTGGAGCACAAAGAAAAAGCAGATGTCTGGATCTGAAAGAAAACACTTGTCATCATAAACAATCTCAATTCTACATTTGAAGGCATGAATATACCATCATATCAGCAATAATGAATTGTCTTAGCCATATGAACTTTAGTTGGGGTGTTTCCCATCACGTTATGGAGATTATTGGGGCCTCTGATTAATAAATAAGAGCTGGTTAAAATTACCAGGTGGCCACTTTCTTATTTATTAATTGAAGTTCTGTCCAATGTCTCTTCACCCCAAGGGATTTTTTTAAACCAGTTTTAACATTTTAATCAGCTGGCAACCAAGGTAGAAGCATGATTTTTAATGTATAGCCCAAATAAACCTTGATTAAATGATCTGAAAATGTAAAATAGGAGGGAAAAAAATTATTGAGCTCAAATGAAAGGAACAGATGTTTACAGAACAGGCAAATAGACAAACGTGGACAGATGATCTGTACAGTATAAACAGACTGCACAAACAGACAACAGATATATCAACTGACAATTATCTTACAAATTTAGAGTAAACTCAAATATATTTGGCCAGTTTGAGCTATAATAAATAGACTAGTGTGAACCTTTTTGTAGATTAGTTAATAGAGATATCTTGAAATAAGAAAGGCAGAAAAGGAGCCTAATTTATGTTTTGACTGTCCTGTATGCGAGCTGCAGCAAGATAGCTGTTGAGAACCACGTGACTCATTGAGTAAGGTGCGGGATTTGGTATGGGAGATACAGGGGAGACTTACAAGACAGAGTGAGAAAAAGACACATCCTCAGAGTAAAAAAGGCCTGAAAATGATGGGCTTCTGTCAACTTGCTGCCACTGTGAGAAATGCATAGATAAAAGATAAGATTTTTGGTTTTTATAGCCTTTTTGAGGCCAAGAGCACCACGGTTATGAACGGGGCACTCCAGAAGTGTGTTTTTCAGGGGACCGGAAATGGTCCATGTGACAAATTATAAGAGAGCTAAAAAAACAACTTTGCCTGGGGATGTAAGAGCTTTAGTGGCCCCCATGGAACGTGAAAGCTGTCTTGGGTCACATCTATCAAAAGAGGTCGTCACCTGTTTTGAATGTGTGAGATGGAAGATCCCAACACCTGTTCTCCTGGCCCTCGCTGGAAGAGTTTGGCGGGGTCCCAGGGAACAAAGAGAACAGTTTTGTCCCAGGCTGTACAGTAAAGGATTGTGAAAACTGCCATCTATGTCCATGGGATGTCAAGGATAGGTTTTTCTGGCCACAAGCTTGCAATTTTAGGAATGGAAACAGAAAACCCCAAGCAATAGTGCACCTTTGATGAGTGAGGAGGGCCACTGTTGCATGTGGATTAACAGCAGCAAGTAAACAGAGGAAAACATGGTGGCTCATAGTCAGGGTTAGCCAACTGAAGCTAACATCTCTGCCATCTGAGTTACAGCACCATTATGTTAGGTTTTCATCACAGTAACAAAGAAGATATAAAATAAATATAGCCTTCATTCCAAGGACATGGAGAGAAGTCCACGACTATAGACAGCCTGGCATACTCTGACCAGAACATGTGGCATACGGTACACATATAACCTTCGACCGGGGGTGGTGCTTATGGTGGGCATTGATGATGCACAAGTTACTGATTGGGACTCCTTTTTGCTCCACTGGGAAAGGAAGTTGTCACAGGGGAAGGATGAGGTGGCCTCAAGGTAAACATGCTGTGTGGTCCTGCCTCTCAGCTGTTTGGTCCTGCCTCCCACTGCCGCTTATTTTAGGGCAAAACTTTTTCAAAAAGCAAGACAACTGTAAAGTAAAGACTGGTAAAAACAAGATATAAAGCTTGACTCTAGGTTGTGAGTCCAGTTTTTCTTTGGGGGGAGGGGATAATTTCTTGCTTTAGTTTATACTTTAGATTAGGTACACAAAGTGGCTTTGGACCACTAGTCCTCTTGGATTAGTTTGTATATAGTTTTGGGGCTCCATACTTCTGCTGACACCCTGTATTTGGACACACAGCCTTTCCAAGTCAGACACTTCCAGGATCCTATTGACAGTGTGATCCACCTTTGCTTCTTTGGATACAATGAAGCCCTGCTGACCTGCTCTTTGTATTTGTCATAGATTTTGGATGACATTTCATCTTCTTCACTGAGATTCTTCACTCTTATCCTGGTGGCCTCACACCATATGAGACATTCAGAGCCAAGAGAGTAAAAGAAAAACATTATTTTATAAATACAGGTCTAATTAGCCATGCAAAGGAGAGACACTTCAAGGCAGAGTGCAGCCCATTTTAAAAACCAGTATAACATAATAAAGACCATGAAATTTGGAACCAGAAAGACTTGAATTTGAATATTATATTTTATTTAAACTGCTAAAAGCTTTTAAAAATAGATATTCTTGTGTAAGTATTTTGTGTACCTATGTTTTTGCTTTTGGGGGTAGATTTCTTGACTGGGTTTACTCAAGATAATAAGTATTTTCATTTTTTATTTATTTTTAAATTTTTTTTGTCTTTTTGAGACAAGGTCTTGCTATGCAGTGTTAAGGCTGGCCTTAAGCTCATTTTGTAGCCCAAGCTGGTCTCGAACTCACAAAAATCCTCCTGCCTCAGCCTCCTGAGTGCTGGGATTATAGGCATGCACCACTATGCCTGGTTTAAGTATTTTTAATTTTATATAAAATTACCAAACTCTTTTCCAAAGTGATTGGACCATTTTATTTCCTTCCTTTTGATTTTGAAAAAGTTAGTTTATTATCTCTAGGTTTCAGTTTCCTCTCCTGAAGAGAATGGGAGTTGTAATTCTCACTCATCATGCTTTTGAGAGGATTGAAAATTAATATTTTGACATTAACAGAGAGTAAGCCACAATGTAATTTCTTAAATAGAGCTATGATTTTGTCCACAGTCCCAAGTTTGAGCATCATGTTATGAATAATTTCAAACCTGTCAAAATGTCAGTAATGAATACCCATATTTCAACACTTTTATCCTACAATTCACATCTTACTATACTTCTTTAGAATCTATCTGCCTACCCACAATTAATGTGTTTTTAATGTTTCGTAGATGGGAAAATTAGTACATGTGCAACTATATACTTAATCATATGCATCAATAATTATAGGTCAGCATTTATTCATGGTTCTTTTTCTTTCTTTACCTATGTTAAAATGAACAAATCTTAATTGTACTACCCTATGGAGTTTGATTGATACATAAAACTGTGTAACTCGCTGGGGATTTAGCTCAGTGGCTTAAGCGCCTGCTTTGCAAGCAGGCAGTCATGAGTTCAATCCCCAGTACAAAAAAAAAAAAAAAAAGCAAAACTGTGTAACTCAAAGCTCTACCAAGATCCAGCATCTCTATTTTCATACTAGAGATTTTTCTCTTACCTTTTTCAGTTAATCATTGTATTTATCTACCCCCATCAAGGCAACCAATATGTTTTTAACTAAATGGGTTAGTTGTGTTTGTTTTAGAACTTGTATATAAACAGAATACAGTGTATTCTCTTTTTCAGGTCTCCAGCATATGATGCTCAGCATATGATTTTCATATTCTTTGAAATTCTATGTGTCAGTGTATTATTCTCGTTAATGCTGAGGAACATTAATTGGTGCACATATGTTTGAGAGTGTTTGCTTATTATCTTATTTATGAATCTAGGACTACTTCTAGCTTTTGTCCATTATGAATAAAGGTACTGTAAACATATGGTCATATTTTCATATTTATTTGGGAAGATGTCTTGACTGGAATAACTGTACCATAAGTATTTTTCAGTTTTACATAAAACTGCAGAACTGTTTCTAAAAATTGTTGTATCATTTTTTTATTCCCATCAACAGTTGCTCTATACTCAGAGAACTTGACTTTATTATTCTTTTTCATTTTAGCCACTTTCAGTGAGTGATGTAGTACTGAACTGCACTGCAACCTAGAAATGATCTTTGACAACATGGCCTGGAGTCACTCAGATGTCAGTCTCTTTCTTGTCCCAGAACCTTGTATCCACACAGGCAGTGTCTGCTCTGCGCATGTCAGTCTAAATGCAATACATAGTGCCCTACTTGTGATGTGATTTGATTCACACAAACACAATGGTGAGTGTCTTAGTTTTTTTTTTCCTCATAGAAAACTGAGACAAGAATTCAGTGCCGGCAGTTCATCTGGGAGATGAGATCAGGAAGTTTAAGTAAGGGAGCAGCAGTGTGAATCACAAAAAGAGCAAAAATAAAGTGACCTGTTATCGAGACCACAACTATAGACAGCAAGGCTTCACTATAGCTGAACTTGTGCAAAATGTACAGAGTGCTTCTAGGAATTGTTCAGGACAGGACCTTCATCCTGGGCTTGTCCTATCCTTCCAGTCCCATAAGAGCAGAGTGGGCTCCTGTAACAACCTAGATGTTGATGTTGTGGATCAGAAATGCATCTGAACTCCATATAGAACTGTCATCTAGGGTACTGGCAGGGATCTCAGTGACTGGGAGCACAAAAGGGCTTGCTGGAGGGAGAAATAGGGTGCTTACCAAGGGATCCTCTTGGGAGATGCTAGAGGAATCATTTCAGTCCCATAGGAACAACACAACAATACCCCTTGGTCTCCTAGGAAAGTCATCATCCAGTTCTGACCACCACAGTTCCTTTTCTGCCTCTTCCTCTAGTGCTTGGTCCCTCCTGCCTCTGAATTCTATACCTGAGTCAAATTCCTCTCCCTTTCTCTGGGTAGAGCAGCTACTTTTTGCCTGGAAATTTACAACCTAGCTGTCACCAGTTTGGGGCTCAGCTTCTACTCCAATTTTGGCTTGTCCACACATTTCAAAAAAGACAGCAACAATATTTCTTCTCATTGTTACACCAGATTTTCACAAGCCCATCTTAACCAGATCTTGGCAGACTACTTCAGACCTCCGAATTTTCCTCTTGCAAATCTCAATCCTACCTACATTGTGTTCCACTGAAACGTGCCTGCTTGCCCCATTAGAAGACTGCTCTTTTCAAGGAGACTATTAGATCATTAGATGATGAAATTCTGGCTAAGATGAAAGGTTTAAGAACACTTGCTGTCAGTTAATCACTCATGTTTTCAGTGTACCTGTTGTGTCCCTCTGGTTAATTTCCTCATCTCTCTGCCTTTTACCTGTATCTTTTCTTCAATTAGGCTAAATCATACCTCTTAGTTTTCTCCACATCTCTTGAAATCTGGGAGGGAACTTCTGGATGTGCTGTGACCCTTTAGTCTGCAGCAAATTCCTCTATATTTAACATTACATATGCTACTTATAAAGCACTTTACTTTTAACCAATTACAATAGTGCCCCTCCCTTTTTCTTCCTGCTAACATCTGTTTTAAGTCTTTGCCTCTATTAACTGTTCCATATGACTTCCCTATTTTCAGAACAAATAGACTGGGATTTGCTGTCATCCTCTTTGTGCTTTTTTGTCTGATGTAGGACAAGGCTGACAGCAATTCAGCTTCACCCATAAAGCATTGAGCCATATTAGCTGTACAGTAACTGAGCTGTACCTGATTCTGACACCAGCATCCCAAAGTCACCACAAGCACCAATTTTGATTTACATAGATGTCTAACTCAGAGCAAGAAACTACAACTGACACATGGGTCAAACTGAGAAGGGTTGGTAATGTAGCCCAGTTTTTTGAATCTTAGTATTGCAAGACAAATAAATAGATATACGCATAAAGAAAGAAATTTTAAAAATAAAAAAGGCTAGCTCAATATTTCAATAACCAGTACTGCAAAAAAAGCAGTAGCTTACCTTTTAGGATTTCTGTCCTTCTATGCTTTGTCTTTCCAACTCACTACTAAGACTGTGAAAGTAGTTTGCTTCTTACTGTTGTGGCCTTCGCAAGCTTAGCTTCATTTGAGCAACAGATTTTTCGAGCAGTATTTTTGGGGAGCTGGTAATCAAAGATTCCTGAAATTCCATTGCGATCCACTAAAAGTGACCTTGATGCTGAGGCCTAAGATACTAACTCAGAAGCAGACAAGGTCTTCAATTGTGTGATACATGGGAGCTTGTTTACACCTTATTCTCTTTGCTGAGTTTATTTTTAGTGTATTTATTTTAGATTCTAGAAATAAGATCATTCTAAGAATCTTCCTCTTGTGTGATTGGAAATAGGAAAATTATAATCCCTAGTGAAAAACTGCCTGGATGCTAACACATCCACTGTCTTGCTGTCCATGCCTTGGCATTCTTCTGTAAGTTTACTGGCAGAGTAGGGCAAAGGTGGAGGCAGAGGCAGGGGTAAGGGCAAGGGCAGACAGGAACTCTGTTAGCTCATTCTTCAGACCACTCCAGGGATGAAGGTCAGACTACAGTCAGCCAAGATTCTTTGTCTTGGGCCACTTGTTCAAAACTTGTAAGAACTGTACTTAATCTTGTCTTTGTATCCCTGAGAAATGTTTGAGCTAGTTTCCTTCTGCTTGCTGTCAGTGTTTCCTTGGGTCATCTATCAGTGACGACTGCTCTGTGGCTATACTCTAAAGACAAGAAATTCACATAACTTATTCATACTATGCATAGGAATTCTCTTGGAATTTTCCATGTGGGACAAACATCTGCTACTTTAAACCTTTAAGTGCTTATCTCTATTTCACCACGATGAATTGGAATTACAGTGACCATTTTGAGGTACTCATGATAGACTCAAGTTTATCTCTTAGTGATATATTGTACATTAACACAAAAAAGGTAAGAAACAATCAGAAGCAGATCATCTGCTTCATCTAAGGCAGAGGGGAGTTTATTCAAGATAGAAGATGGCATTTTACTTTCTCTATCATGCATGTGTGTGTGTGTGTGTGTGTGTGTGTGTGTAAATGACAGAGAGGATGGTCCTTCCTGCATTTTGATCATTTCATCCCTTGTAAAATAACGGGCAAATTAGCCTTTTTACATATAATTTCACATTTGAAGACAGCTTTCTCTCACTTTCACTCTTCTTCCCTCTCAAATTTTTAACTTTTCTTGGAAAACTAGAGGTAAATGAATTATAGATTTTTTTGATACATCTTATAGAGGCTCATGTATGCTACACTTAAAAAAATTTTCCCAAGTAAGAGTAATTTATTTTTACTATGTTTAAAGAAACTTATTTTTCTCTGATTTTACTACCATGTAAAAATGTTAGCTCAGTATTTTAGTTGAGAAAAAAGCTTCTCATGATTAAAATGTGAAAAAATTCTAGATTAGGTATATGAAGCAAGTACATTGTTATTGCATCTATAGCTTACACAAGGTTAAAAATATAAAATTATGATTTCTCCAATGAAATTATGTATCTTTAAAGATTTATTTTTGTGATTTTTTTATTATTATGGTACAAATCATAATGGTCCCATGTACTAGTAAATTATTCAAGATCTGATTCTTTAGTTTTAAGTCTTTAGTCAAAAATTAAGCTTATTAATAAATAAAACTTGTATGCATTAACTACTAAGTCAGAATAAAAAGAACAAATATAATTCAAGCAGCATTGTTTTGATTACACTTATTCCCAATCTTTATATATCCAGTGTTACAGATTAACATAGCTCTTAAATATCCTTGAATGATACATACATAAACATAAGTATGTATCTCAAATTTATAAAAGTGGAAGAATTTTTGTTTGTTTTGTTTTGGATACTGGAAATCAAACCCAGGACCCCATTCTTGCCAGGCAGGTGCTTATGCCACTGAGCTATATCCCCAGCCTTAAAGTGGAAGAATTTTTTAATGGAAAAATTAGGCAGACATCTTTTTTGGTCACAATTTAAAGTTTTCTCTTATGTCCAGAGAAGGGCAATGTTTTGGTCAAATACAGTAATTAATATAAATGGCCAATAACAAAGTAGGTACTATAATTAGAGAAAAGTATACTAGACCTGCAATATAGTAAATATATTTTGTCTTCTTGCTGAAGAAATTATTGTCAGTTATTAAGATGGCAAATTCAATTAGGGAAATATTAAAAATATTTATTTTAATAAGCTCAAAGTTAATTATATTTTTGAGTTACAGTTAATACCTTAAATTTTATTATCTGTATGTTTAGATATGTATTTGTATATGCTTAAAAGCATATATATTTAGATTAAGCTTACAATTTAGTTAATGGCCAAGGACAGTGGAATCCTCCTGTAAGCTTAGCTATTCAGGAGGCTGAGGAAGGAGGATCAAGGCCAGCCTGGGTAACTTAGAGAGCCTGTGACTAAAAATAAAAAATAAAAAGCCTGAAGATATAGCTCAGTAGTCAAGCATCACTGGGTTCAGTCACCAGTACCACAAAAATTAAATGACACCAAAATGAAATCAAGATAATATATCATGAATAAGGTAATAAAAGACAAATTTGAAGGCACACTGTAAAAAAAAGTGAAGAAAATGGTGCTATAGATTTTTAATACTGAAGAAGATAACTGAAGAAAACATTGGATTACACTAAACATTTTGTTGTGTTTGGTTTTTTTCAAAGTAGTCTCCCTATTAACAATTACGTTGATGAAGAAACTAGTTCATATACTCTTTATGGAAAATTGCAAGATGGATGGTATAGAAACAATATTAAAATGTAGTTTTTTTGGTGAAATGACCATATTATCTTTGCCTTGGTAACAGTTTCTCTCTTTTTCTCAAAATATTTTTGTAGCACTTTAAGCTTGTCATATTCTGAATTATTTGGACAGAAGCTCCTTATGTTTTTTAAAAAATCTAAATTTCTAAGAGTTACTGCTACTTTTTGTGTTTTCAAAATACTACTTGCCCCAGGAATGGTGGCACTTGAGAGCTGAAGCCAGTAAATGTCCACAAGTTCAAGACCAGCCTAGGCTACATGACTAGTTCAAGACCAGCCTGAACTGCACAGTGAGACTATCTCACAGAAATAAAAACATGAAGAAACAAAAAAAAATTGCTTATAAGTACTTTTGTCTTTGACACCATGACTTATGTTTATATTTTGTCTCCTCAGACAATCCTTCTCAACTTTACTTTCTCCAATTACCAAGAAGTCTGAATTCACAACGTTCAAAGTGTATCTGTTATCAGATTCTGGGGTTCTGGAAACAAGGTCTAGTGAAGTTTTACATTCATTAAAAGTAGGAAAAGAAATGCTCTATGGGCCAGTGAGGAAGTGTGAGCCAATCAAAAGTAAGAAAAGAAGTACACTGCAGGGTGGGAATGTGCCATTGTGAAACAGAGAACACAGTGGCCGAGAGCTTAGTGGTGGCCATTTTTTCATCTCCTGCACTTCAGGATGATTTCAGGTCTGGGCCATCCTAACAAAAACCTGCTCGAATTCTCCCAAGAAGAATCAAAGATAGTATTCTCTGATTGGTCCCATGTGCTGGTTTGGAAATTGTTCTTTTGCAAATTTCCTGATCTCTGTTGCTGACAGCTCATGCCCACTTGCTTAGTTGGTTTGCCATTCCCCAATCTTTTACTTTGTGCCCTTTAAATAAAAAAAATTTTTAATTATCTTTTTAGTTCCATGGGATGTTTGCTAAGTAACATTAAGGTTAACCTTTTTTCTTATCAAATGAAAGAAAATAAAGATAGAGTGTTGAACTTTCTAAAAATATTATGAAAGCTTTTTTGTTTCCTAAATTAAGATTCCAATGAAAATAAATTTGGTTTTAATTATGCACAAATTAAAATATCAATATGATTCAATAATTACATATTCTTTGGAATATTAAAATTTTTCATACAAAGTATTTGTCTACAAAGATATTTTTTTAAGGCAGCATATTTCAGTTCTATAATTTAAAGACAATGACAGTACATTCTATGGTACAAAACAAAGGCACCAGGATTTGACAATTTTCTCTCTGTTTATAAAATGTTCTTCTTTCTGGGATAATGATTAATTATATTTTTATAAATAAATTGTGTGTTACACTTAAAAAGAGAATTTTATTCTATATTCTTCTAATAATGTTTCAGAGTCTTAGTGTCTTGGTTACTTTTTTTGTTGCTAAGACAAAATACCTGGTGCCTAAAATTAAGAAAGAAAAGAAAAGGTTTATTTAGCTTACAGTTTTTGGAGATTTCAGTCCCTATAATCAGCTGGCTCCAAGGCACGGTGGCATGCACTGGGGTAACACTTCAAGGCAGCAGTCAGAGCAAAAGGGGAAAAGTAAGCCTTTTCTCCTCCCTTATGTTGTACACAGGCCATCCAACCCACCCTTCAAGGTGGGTGTAGCACTCACAAAATCTTCTTTGCACAAGATGTGGATATTTACAAAGTAAGGACCCTGGCTCCCTGCTGAGTCTCCCTGTTAAACTTCTAAAGTACTCAAGTTGACACAATGTATCAGCCATAACACTTAGTTTTCTGGAAAAAAACATTAGATACATTGTTTTTAAATCTCATTGAAACATACTCCATCAGTACTGTTCAAGACCAACAGAACAGTGAGAGATTGGAGTGCTCGTTTTTTAGGTCCATGTCTCTGCATACAAGAGATACGAGTTACCTATAAATTACTAAAAACTGTCTCTCATATAGATTTTGTTAGATTTTTTTTGGATAAAGGTAAGATCTGTTGTGTTGATTTAATTTGAGGCTTCTTTATTTCTGACTTTAAAAAAAACTACAAACTCTGGGTACAAACCTCTCACTGTTGTGCTCAAATGTAGGGTCATAAATGCTGCTCTGTAGGCAATAGCACAACAAGAGCCCCACAAAATAATCTTCCCTTCACAAGAAGAAAGCTTGAAAATTTATTTAAAATTTGCATATTATTAAGACACATTGAATGTGATCTAGCCTCCAATTCAGACTGGAATATTTTGTCTTTTCATTCTATCTCTCTCTTTCTCCCCCTCGCTCTCTTTCCCTCCCTCTCCCTCCATTTCTGTCTTCCTCCCTCCTCTCCTATATATATATATATATATATATATATATATATATATATATTCAGTTATTCAGTTATTATTTGTTATATTCTGATAAGTGAATATATATGTTCTCCAGATAAATAACCACAAGAGGCCAGTGGCTGCATTTCTTTCTTAGTTAAAATCTTTCTGTACTACTAGTGGTCTTCTGCATCTTAGACTTTCTCCACTTGCTCCTCATTATCACTTTCCACAGCTAGGAAAGGTATTTGCTTTGCAGATTGGTGGAGGTAATAATTGTGGGCAAATATTTCAAAACATACCCCTCATGAAATGTTTCATTTTTTTTATGAGATTTTGCCAGCATTTGTTTTGAATTCTGAAAAATTCGAAAGTTACATTTGGATGCATGAAGTAAGATGCATCTATGTATTAGTTCATTTAGGTAATTATAACAAAGACATTGGAGACTGGGTGGCTTAAGCAAAATTTATTTTTTTTAATGGTTCTGAAGATTGGACAAGGCAGAATCAAGATGCCAGCTGATGTAATATCTGTGGTCGGCCCATTCCTGCCTGTGGATGGCACCTTTTGGCTATGTCCTCACATGCTCAAGGGACAAGGGAACACTCTAAGGTCTCTAACTCTGTAAGGGCTCCACCCTGTGGCCTGATCACTTCCCAAAGGCCACACTTCCTATTGCCATCACAATAAGGGTAGGGATTTCAGTATATGAATTTGGCAAGACACAAACATTTGGTCTATAACAACATCTAAGACATTTCATCCCTCCTGAGGTGGCTCTGCTGCAGTGGAGGAGGACATGGAGTGACCATTGATGTTGTCTAATATCCCAGGTACCTCACTGTTAGCAAATCAGGACATGGAAGTTCAGACATGCTAGGTGGTTTGCTTGGGCTCTCAAAGTTATCTAAAAACTAGTATAAGATTGAAACTCACACTGAGTGACTCTCTCTCCTCGGAGTCCCTCTGATTTTTGAGAAAACAAACTTACAAGAACAATGATACTCAGAGTCTCAGTGAATATTTAAAATAATGCTTTTATAAGTAAAGGGACCTGTCAGAGACCATGTCATACAGCAACTAAGTAGATTTCTTAGACAACTGCAATTTTAGGGGTGATTGTCAACTGTTATATTTGAAGGGGATAGAGGGATAAGGGAAGACAAGTGGAAAGTGTGGGAAAGGGGAAGTAAAAAAAATACCAAGATGCAACATGTATATGTAACAAACTCCCTGATGAATATATTCATTATACATTGCAAACATCAATTAAAGAACTTAAAAATAATTTTTATTTCCTATTACTGAAATTTCATGTTTTCAACTTTTATGAAACTCACTGAAATAAAGTAACAATAGAGGCTACTGTTTATTAATTCTTAACTGGATTCTTTTTATACACCCCATTGGAAATTCTTATGAGACATATTATCTGGATGATCCTTAAATATTCAGCTTTACCATCAAAATGGAGAATTAATTCAATTGAATTCTGTAAAAGTGATTCTGTGTGAGAATATTATACGAATTTATTTTTATCATGGTTATAAAGAAGCTCCTGGGTCAGGAATACAGTTGAACAGCATGGTGCCTATCTAGCGAGCATGAGGTCCTAAATTTGTTTTCTGATACCAAACCAAAACAAAACAAACAAAAAAAAAGGAGTACATTTCTTTTAAGTTATTTATCATGCTTTTAAGGGTATTATTTTGTTTTGAAATACTTTAACAGATTAAGGAAATATTAGTTCTGAAAGGCACATGAGTTATTCCTTGCACTAAACCCCTAATTTTAACGATGAGGGAAAAATCAAAGAAATTAAGGGGCTCTTACAGTTACCAGTGAATAATGCTGAAGCTAAGCTTGCAACTATATTGAACTTCCTATCTGTCCCAGTGTTCATCACATCAAAACTCATTAGCAAATCCCATTAAAAATGTCCATTTAATACATCTAACATTACTTGTGATCTACTTTTAAAGTGGGCTACAATACAATAAAATGAAATGTTACAAAATGAAGAAATTGCCTCACAGGATAAGATCTGTTCCAGAAGATACTGCTTCTCTATATCTTGTCAAACAATTTTTGATGGCATTTTCTCAGCAGGTGGGATTTCTGCAAACACAAGATAGAGTCCATAGGATGGAGAAGACACAGGCCCTGGAAACTCACTTTGACTGTGACTAGGAAGAACTGAAATTTCCCCTTAACCTGAAACTCCTTGTCACCCCTTCATAGATTTTTGACTAAAAAATATTTGTATGATGGTTTAGGTTAGAGACAGTAGTCTAAATACCTTGATGGAATGGGTACAGTTTATTACTCTTATGTTGCTGAATCATGCAGTGAGTCAGCGTCAGCTGTTTTTCTAGGTCTTTAAAAGTGCAGTCAGTCTCAAAGATCACTGCAGTGGACCAGCAGTGCAAGACACACAAATATTAATTTTAAGACAAATGAGATGGATGGAGGTGTTCATTCACTGTATCTTCTGAAACATTCAGAAATAAGTTCTAGGTTTAGATGATTCAAAACATAAGTGTCCTGAGAGAATTTAATGAATTTATATAGAGCATTTATTTTCTGTAATAAGCTATTGAGAGATTAAGAATATTTGCCTAGGTTTAAGAATTAAGTACTAGTAGTGCAAAAGAAAGCTTTCTTTTTCTAAAAATTGGCTGGGAGCAGGATAAGCAAAGTGATAAAGCTTCACATGCAAAGTGAATGAAAAATGTGGTAAATATTTAAATTTTAAAATTTACAACAATAAAAGATGCACTGTCACTAATTCTCCTCAAAACACTTACCCTTGGTTCAAACACACTTATCTCATCATTCTTGTTGCTCTCTGAAGCAGTTATGGAATTATCTTTAGTTGTGCTATGGTGGCTGCCTTGGTGAACAGAATCAGTACAAAACATGTATCTTTGTTGACCATTTAGACATTGGGAAAGAGTCAAAAGTCACACAGTACCAACCAATGCACAAGGTGGAGAAGGATGGACTGTAATGCTTTTACAAGTCTGTCTTTTCACTGCATGACACTCAGCAGCAGATTTCCATTACATCTTGTCATTATACTCATGAAAGAGAAATTCCAGTATGGCCTCAAGAAGTGGCAGCAATTATGGGATAGTGGGTTCAAACCAAAGGGAAGTATTTGGGGGGAGGGGTTAATGACAATGTAATTGTCATTAATATATTTATTAAATATTCACTTTATATTTTGCACAACTAAAGATAGCTCCTCTTCCTTCCCCCTGCTCCTGTGTCACCATTCTCCCCACCACCTCATCACACTCAGTCTCACATGATTCAGTCATCTAGCAGGCCACCAGATATTCAACTGCCACATTGTGATCCCATATCACATGGTCCCCAGCAACCATCTTGCTGTAGCTCACATGGAGGACAGCTGCCATCTTGCAGTCCTTCATCATGGGATCATCACCAGCCATTTTTTTAATTGGTATTGGGGATTGAACTCATGACCTTATGCTTGCCAGGCAGGTGCTTATCCCACTGAGCTAAATCTCCATCCCCTCAGCAGTCATCTTGTTGCAGATCACTTGATGACCAGTCACCATCTTGTGCTCCCTCACTATTTAACTGGTAGCAGCCATCTTGTGGGTCTCATGGTAACCAGTTGCCATCTCATGCTTCCATGTCACATGGTGATGAGTAGCCATTTTATGATTTATCACCCTGTAATTGTCCACAGATGCCTGCTGGGTGGTTGGCTACTCAGTGACCATCTACGCCACCCACTCCACAGCCTTCTCAGCCTCAGTCTCTATTCTCCCTTTGGGAACAGGCTGTTCCAGAGGAACTAGTTAATATTCATGTTCCTTTTTCCTTTATCAACCTATCTCAGATTAACCGTAAATTATGTTCTTTTTTCTGCTACTCTTATTTTAAGAGATTTCTGTTAGCTGCCCTACAAAGGTAGTCTATTTATTATAATTTAAATTGGCTAAATATATTTGAGTGCACTCTGATTTTGTAAGATGTTGTCAGTTTGTGTATCTGTTGTCTGTTTGTCCAGTCTGTTTGTACTGGACAGATCATCTGCCCATGTTTGTTCATTTGTCTGCTCTGTAAACAGCTGTTTATTTGAGCTCAACAATCTTTTCTCGCTTCCTTTTCCTTTTTCATTTTCAGATCATTTAATTAAGGTTAAAAAAAATTATAGGCAGTCAGACAGGCCTAGGGCCTAAAAGGATCCAGCACAGAGGACTAAATGTTTTGTGACTTTGGAGAAGACAGATACCTCCCACTGTGAGCCAGATCCCAAGACAAAAGGCAAAATTTGGCCCTCAAACTCCACAAGAAGTCCTTAATATGGCTTTTCATGTTTTAAACAACAGAGATAAACCTCAAAAGGAGAAAAAATATCAACCTGATTTTTAAATAGTGGTACTTGGGGCTCCTAAGACAGGTAAAATGAAGCAAGGTGAAACTGCCTGAGCCCCTCCCAGACCATACTTGTTAGGGTTAGGGTTAGGGTTAGGGTTAG